>JAUKPP010210361.1:0-13974 GCA_032273245.1 Phyllaplysia taylori
TATGTTAGTGCTTTAGCGCCTGTAAAATGGCAGCTTGCACTGTATGCTTCCCAGGAAGTTGAGAAAGTTTCTGAATGGTTTGGTCTGCTGGGGTAATAATGATTGTAAAGCGCATAGAGCCTGCTTTCAAGCGGGGATATGTGCTATATAAATGCAGTCATTACTATCATTATTAATATGACGTGTTTCTATAACAAGTTTCTGCTCTCCCCTGATTTTTTCCAGACCGGAGCAGCTGGATGAGCTGATTGCGATGGGTGTGGAGACCGGCCGCATGACTCATCATCATCCAATTGGGTTCCTCGGTAGTTTGGCTTCGGCTTTGTTCACAGCTTTCGCCATTCAAGGTCAGTGGAACGATGTATTTTGTTGTGTCTGAGACACAAAGAAATGTGAGAGGAATGAAGAGTTAATCTAGAAGCAAGAATATTTTTCACAATGAAAATTACGCTGCGTTGTTCAATGCTAGGCAGCATCTTTTGAAGTATGGATGTATGTGTGCTAGTATGCCTTTGCTTAAAGTTTGATGAAGACTAATAAATGATGCCACACACAAACCATTTCAAGCAATTGCAATAAAGACAAAGGTGGAGTTTATAACAAATTAACAAATTAATAAAATATTTTCCCCTTCAGTGTTCAAACTGGCATCTGTACTGTAAGGGTTAGGCTATTCCCCTATCACGCAGGTGATGGGATTTCAATCCCCACATTGGAGGAATATCCCTGTGTCTCTGCCAGGATATGATGGTCCTCTCAGTCCAGATTGGCTCTGCAAGGCTGGGTCAAAGCATCCTGTCTCTAAATAGGACCTAACACTGTTACAGCAGGTGTCAAACAAAATAAACCAACCAAACCAATTAATGTTCTACGCATATTTTTGTTGGAAAGTGTCTGTAACTTGTGTAGATTGTGTGGCGACTTGCCTTAGAAGACAAACATGTCAAAGATTGAAACAGATTTATTGCTTTCTCGTACCAGATCAACCTGTCTACAGTTGGGGTCAGAGGTTATTGGAAATGCTACCTAAAGCGCTCGCTTATGTCAAGTCAACTCGCCATTATGCGGAGGAAAACGAGCAAAATTGGTGAGGAATTTTGTACAATGTTCTTACTCTACATTCCACAACTATATAACACACTTGTTTATTTAGAAGAGACTAAGAGACTTGAAGCCTTCAGTGTGAGGAGAGCGCTAGAGTTGTCTACTCTGAATGAATGAATAAAGCAATAGTTTGGTTTCATGATTAGAAGATGAACACTGAATGCTAATACTGATAAACTCAACAGCAGTGCTTCAATGGCCCAGTATCACTGGAGAGGAATAAAAACTGATCAAGAAAACTTACCTCCCTTTTTATAAAACCAAGTCCATTTTATTGTACTTCCCTTTTGATAAAACCTAATGCATTTTGTTGTCAGTGACATTCCCGGCATTCTGGCGCCTCTATAAATAACCCAGTCCTTACGACATTCCCCGCTTCTTTTGAGACTGAAGAAATAGCATAAAAGGGAAGCACAATATTTCTCCTTCGCACCGTCACACTAGGATCTACAGTTATCATAATTAAGGCTACCGCTCTTTGTTTCCTTGGAGTCTTGACTTTTTCTGTATATTCTCTCACCTCCTCATGGTTGTCATCAAGCAGTGTTGCCTAGTTTTCTCTCTCATTTAGAGCTCTTTTTAATCACTTTCATGGTAAATGTAAAATAAATCATGGAGTCAGCGAGTGAACAGGTGTGTCCTCAGATTTTATGTATCTGTACAATTGTTTAGCTCTTGTGGAATGAGCGGTAAGAAGTCCTCTCCCTTTTGCCCATCCTTCAGGGACCAGTTTGAGAGGGCATGGGGGAAGTACTTAAAGCTCCGTGGTATAAGAGATGGACGCTCAGAACCTGTGTTCCCTGACGAGTTTGATTTTGAAGAAAGAGACAAGTTTGTGAAAAGTGTCAGCATCGGAGGATGGGGCGGCTCCATGGGGCACGACGCTCCCATGATTGCGTGAGTAGTTTATGTGTTATGTGTTTTGAGTCATTGGACAGGCAAACGCTCCATATACACTGACAAACGAGAGTTGATTGCTGTTCTCATCTATGTAGTTCTGGGTTTCCCTGGTAGAAATCATTTGACACAATTTAGAACGAGCGTTGACCTCTACTCAGTGGGCAGTTTTGAAAAATATCTTTTTCCTGCCCAATTCCAACTAGAGATTTATGCGAGGGCTGGCTGAAAAGTAATGCCTCCAAGGCCATAAAATTAAAACCCGTTGATAAAGCAACACAAAATGTAGGCCTACAGGGTACAGGCTCAACCCCTTTGCTACGAGCACACAAAATGACACGTCTGTGTGATGCCATTTACGCACATAATTTTTTGTGTATTGCAAAGTACATGTATGTGAGCAACTCTGTCAGAAGAAAAATGTCAACCTCAGTGACCCTACGTTTGAAACAACATGCGCCCGTGGAGGTGCGGGACCCCCACCAGGGGAAGCAAAGAATGGCATCTTCTGCTCTGATGCATAGCATGATACCGTACAAGGCGGCAAAAATGCATCACAACTGAAGCCACTCTTCTCAGTTAAAACAATAAGAGTACCCATCGAAAACGGAACATGGTTGCCTGTATGGTTGGGGACCCTGCAGTGCCCTTGTGGAAACACAAGCCACTGCAGAATAAATAGGCCATGTACGTAAAATTCAGTCATTGTGACTTACCCTCTGAGTTTTAGCAGGGGATCGCAGAAGAAGAAAAAGAAGAAACAACGTGCTGTGACTGAGGTTTTTTTAGCAGAAGGTTCTCCTCCTTTTGACAGTCCATGAAAGGATGAAGATTGTGTATGATGAGGATTGTGGAGGTATAATCCTCCTACTGAAAGAAAATCAATCAGCACTTTGTTTCAAACGTGGGTCATGTTTTGTGACGCAAGTAATTATATTCGTCTGTGTCGTCATACACATGCTATAGGCCTATTTTGTGTGCCGGTGGACAAAGGATTTGAACAAATAGTCTGTAAACTGTAAATTTCGTGTTGATTCCGATTGTATTATGGGCTTGAAGCTAGACCAGATCTTAGAAATTTGATAGTTTAGGCTTAAAGGCTTTACTTTTCAGCCAACCCTTGTAGTTTCAGTTACATAATGTGATTGTGACTGTCACCCACTGACTTGTAGGCTACTCTGTGTTGTCTGTCATTTCTATGACGTGTGGGCTGACTGAAGCTGATTTGATCAATTACAAGAGAATTTGTGAAATGTTAACTTATGCCACAAGTCATAATTGATCATAAAGTTTAGTGTTAATTGTAATAACTGAAAAATTTATAGCTATAACTACATTGTATTTTCAAATTCCTGGCAGGGCTAAGTAGTTGGTCTAAGCTTTTGTTTCCTTTATTTCTCAAATTGTAAGGACATAGTACGTAGCCTACATACTTTTGCAATGGTGTCCCCGATTTTGTCTGCCTGCCCTGTTCATCGTTGTTTCTTTCATGTTTCAGATATGATGCGCTTCTTGGGGCAGGGAAGAACTGGCATGAGCTTTGTTACAGGTGAGTGCTGGAACAAATCATCATGGTGCTTGCAAAATGGCCTAAGTCCACTTGAGTGCTTAAGTAAAAAACAAAACAAGAAGAGGCTAAAACAGCCGAGTCGGGCTCCTCTATAAATAACCCACTCTGTACTACTACTACTACTATTACTACCGACGTAGACCATTATGGAATAAGCCCAATATGTAATTCCCCACATCATAGTGCATCATTTGGTATTGCATTTGTTCAAAGGTGCCGTGCAGTTTTGCTAAAATATAATATTTCCATCATGTTTTTTCTTGTAACCAAATCAGTTTTCCCCCTTTATCTCAGAAGTGCAAAAAATTACTTTGTCCATATTGGAAGCACCATGATGTAATGCACTCTGAGAACCAGCGTAGCTACGGTATGCAGATGTCTGTGAACAAGTGAATTTTTTATTATCTGGTACCTTATGTGCAAAAACTAACAGGGAAAAGAGGGGATACTTAAAGCTGTTCAAGTGCACACCTGAATCAAACAACATGTTTTTATCAACTTCCTGTTGACGTTTTGGCTCTATACTAGCACTTTTGAGCACAATAATTTAGCCTGTCGATCATTCCCACTTTTCTCCGCAACAATAGTTGATTGTCAGGACAGCTTGACTATTATAACAAATTGCTTGTGTCCTATGCAAAAAAATTAAAACAGTACATGCATTACATCCAATCTCTATCACACACACACTCATACACACACACAAACACTCACAACCGCACACACACAATGCAAGCACACACTCACTAGTTATGAAAAGAATCATCTACATAATATACGTGTGACATGTCAAGTTTCCCCCTCCTGTCTCACCCCGTACCAGAGCAATGCTTCATGGCGGAGACAGTGACAGTACTGGCGTCATCGCTGCCTGCTGGTTTGGGGCTTTGTACGGGTGTAAGGACGTCCCTGTAGGCAACTATCATGTGAGTACCGCTGCAGTGTGAAGGCATCTTTTTGTTTTTTTGGTTTGCTTTAACGCCCCATGCAACACTGTAAGATCATTTACGAGGCGGGACCTTCGAATTTTACATCCATCTCTGATAGGACGGGGGTCAGAGCCATGAAAACTCAAAAACAATCCCGTTGAACCTCCCTGAATTCAAACCCGGGACCTCCTTGTCTGCATGCATCTCTCTTGGAGTGGTAATGTTTCCACCTCATAGAGTAAAGGTGCTGAGTTGGCATCAACGGTGGTTCATCAGGAGTTTTTTATTGAAATGGTTCGAATCCTTGCCTCGTCAGAAGTGGACGTTTACATTGGAGTTCTTGTTTCTTATTATGATCTTATAGTATTAAAAGGAATGCTCACACGGGAGTTCTCAATTCATTCACTTCACTATGGTTTGTTTGGCCGTTGTTAAAAAAACATTGCCAATATTGGTCTATTCTAACAGGCTTTACTGAAGGCTTAGATATATCACTTGTTTTGGTTACAAGTTTTACAACCCCTGCAACACTAGTAGGGTCATTCAAGAGACAGGCTATTTCGACCATGCCTTTGAAGGCCAACCCGGGCTGAGAGGGAAAAAATCCCAACAGAAGAAAAACCAGATTGTCCGTGCTCAGGATCAAATTCAAGTCTTCTGCATAACAGGCAAAGAGCCTAACCATTACACCACAGTGCCGATGGTATATCTCTGACTCGCTATAGTCACACAATAATTTGGTTGCAACACAATGATGGAAAACAGTTGTTTCAATCTATAACCACTCAAAGATATGGTTCTGAATATCAAGTGCTTACAAAATGGTTGGATGCTCAGGTCTTCATTAATTGGATCTCATTATCTTTCTTTCTTCTTCACGTCTTGCATAAACAGTATTATGCTATTTAGCTTAATCCTTTAATTTTAGCGGTCTGAGTTTTTTTTAAAGAAGACCCAATGTCTTAAACTGAGGATGTTTTTCCATACTGTAAATTGTTTTGTCATGTTGTGAAATATTTCACATTGATGGATCAGAAATTAGCAGTAGAAAACACTGTGGTTTGTTTGTAAAGTTTTTTCACTCTATGAGACTTATTATCAGACTGGTTCATTTTTTAGATTTCTCATGAGCTAAAGCAGATGTGGCCACTAGTATGTAGGCCTATGTATCGATACACCATATACGTGTATGTTTCTGTTTATTGCAGAGACTTGAGTACAAAGATCGCTTGGCGGCCGCTGGAACCGGACTATTTGAGCTGGCTAACAGTGATGCCAATTTGCCTTCGGCCGAGGACAAGAGTTAGTTTTAAGTGTAGGAAATGTACTTTTGGTTAAGAAATTTCAACAAGGAAGTTGTGGAAAGCAAGTCTTATTTAGACAATCTTGCTGCAGTCAAGAAAACTAAAGCATTTATTCTGCTACCATGTTGTCATATACAAGTATTTGGGACAGGAACAAGATAAGGGGATATATGGATTCTTTGTTCTGTTTGTGCTACTTATCTACTACTTATAGGCCTATAACTATCACAGGACCAAGAAAAGAAAACGTTTCTAGACAATGAACAACTTGAAAGTAGCCCTACACCTTATTGACCAAAAGTGCGACCGTCAGAAAGATTCATAAGGATGAAAATATTGCTTCCTGTTTTTACTGGTGCCATATCGCCTTGTGGTATTGTGTCCTTCCTTGGCCAATCACTTTACAAGGCAAATGTTGCTGTAGATTAGTTATTATTACTAGGCCTTGTAATATTTTATAAATCAAACAAGTGTCTTCCAGGACATCTCATGTCAACGATTAGTTGTCTTCTTCTATTTTTGTATTCTAAAAGTCGTCTTTCAGGTTCTGTCTAATTTTCAAGCTCATCTGTGTAATGTAAGATATAGGTGAGTACAAGCGTGTGCGACACATATTGTGTAATTTGGTAGCGTAAATGTGTACGACATGTGCTGTATAATATGGTACTGTAAGCCTGTACGACATATGTGCTCATGTTGTTGCTGAAGTTCTCAAGCTGTTTGCGAGTGGAAAACATATAATATATGATTGTTCCATTTGTAAAGTGTATGATATTTTGAAGAAACAAATGAATTGGGGGCAAATTGGATATAGGTTTATGGCTGGAAAGTCATGATGATATTACATAAGGTAATTGTGTGTGATCTTTACTTAGGCACAAGGGAATACCTCTTTTTGAATGGCACGGTCTTCTATTTTATTACTACTTAGTCTAAATATGTGCAATGCTTACGTACTACCATATTCTAATCTATGAAAATTTTATTTACAATTGTCTACTGATACAAGTGTTATTGTATCTCTATGCATACGTGGAGCTTTATGTCCAAGTTTTAAGATATTATTGTTATTATTATTAATTATTATTACAATTATTAAAACCTGTTTAAAGCTGTTTAAATGTGGAAAAATACTCATTCCCTACTGTCATTGTGTGTTCATCTCATGTAAGCATTGATATGTTTTTGTCAATATTGTCACTAGCTAGACTGGTTGGAAGTACATGTAGTTCTCAGAGGCCAAGTTTGTTTGAACTTCTGTCGGTTGTTCTTTCCTTTTTTTTATGCATGGGGGGGGGAGTGGAATAGATGGTGTTACACATCTCTTGTAACATTGCCATTGTAAGGTGATTTCTGAGATGGCCTATTTGACTATGCCAACCCTGCTGAAAGGGACACTGGATCCCTGCAGAATATTGGAGATACATGTAATTGAAGGGCATTTTTCCAAAACTCATTATATGCACTTTTGTTGAAAATAGAGTTAGCACCACAAGAGGCATCTTTATCTTATATACTTTTGTTATATATATGTGTTATATTATCATAATACATGTATAATATACACTTGTTGACCGACACTGTGGTGTAATGGTTAGGCTCTTCGGCTGTCATGTGGAAGACCCCGGTTCGATCCCCGATAGTGGACGATCTGGATTTTTTTCTGCTTGGATTTTCCCCTCATCGCCCGGGTTGGCCCTGGCAGGCAGGGTCGAAGTAGCCCGTCTCTTAAATGACCTTACAGTGTTGCAGGGGACGTAAAACTGGTAACCAAACCAAATCAAAACACTTGTTGTGCTTTTTCTCTCCAGTCAGGGATGCTCATATTTCAAAGATCAGTACATGTAGTTTAATTTTTGTACTTTTGTACACAGATAACATGTTCTCACTGCAGGAGTTGTTGATATCTTGCAGCGACTATATTCATACTCAGGTTATATGGTTTTGCTTTTTGTTGTCTTATACTTGTTTCTGTTATCTTTTACTTGTTTCTGTTATCTTATACTTGTTTCTGTTATCTTATACTTGTTTCTGTTATCTTATACTTGTTTCTGTTATCTTATACTTGTTTCTGATCTGATATCTTATACGAGGATTATTCCAGATGTGCAGTGTAAATTTTGATGTGAGGTACATGACAATGTAGACTCTTTCACATCAAAGGAAAATGAATTGCATTTTTGTGTTTGAAGGCAAAGGGTGGGTAGATAGCAGCAGGATACCGGTAAATTGTTGTAAATGAGTAATTAATGATAATAATATATTATTGATAAAGATATAACACCATCCCCGTTGGAGAGCCACTCATTTCCTTGTCCAGTAATTGACACGTTGTGGCCCTGACATAACATTTGTCGGGTACTTCATAAAGTTTAATCTTTGACAGGGGGTACTCGTCAGAAAAGTCAAGGGAAAAAAATTTTGCTGCCGAGAAAGTTTGTGTGGATGCATCCCTATCAGAACTTTAGAATTTAAATGCTGCACTTGCTGAAATTCTAAGTGAAATATCCCCAGGACTTAAGAATAATACGCGGTACGTGCAGTTTGGCTCAAATTTTTTTTTGGAATAATCCTTTGTCTTTTACTGTTACAGCCTCAACAAACTTTGATTATTTTAGCTTCTTTTTTCTTTTGTTTCCATTTGTTGCATATTTTTAAATATACATATATAAACGAAAAAAAAATACATCTTGAATAAATATACATATTATTACATGATCACTTCATACTGAGTTGATTACGTTCTTTATTCATGTGGGTATATGGAACAATCCTTAGTTGATATATTAATGTACGTGTACATGTACTAAATACCATGACTGATATTTCCAGTTCATTTGATCAGGGAGTTTTAATTATGATTTTACTCTGCTCACATCGTCCCTTCAATTCGCTCAGTAGTATACTATACAAGATCAGTTTACACATCATGCTCTAGCGTAAACCAAATAGTAGCACTTGCAGTCTCGACTTTGTTAGGACCAAACTGTCCTGCAATGGGTACAGCATCCTAGTAAAGAGACGGAGATGCTCGTCCTACGTGGGAATCGAACCCCCGTCCCCTGAGCGATAGTGATAGGCGCAGGGGTTAACCATGACACCATAGACGCCGGTGAATCAGTCATTTCGTTTAATTCCTTGATTATTACTATTACCAAAGTTCTGCAGCCAAATGTATTAACATGTTAGCCTATAGGCCTACACAGTCCTAATCTGACAGAACACATTTGTTTTGCCGGAGAACAGAGAAAGATGTGCCATGTCGGATCACTATAAATAAAATGTGTTACACTGATTTAACAGAACGCATTTTCCTCATTAATCAATTCTATAGCGATTTTCGAAAAAATATTTTGTCACAAGATGGGCACTGGTCATCTAGAATCTAAGTCAAAATATCGAGAGAAAAAATTTCACACCAAAAGCAAAATGTGTTTTGTCAGATCACGGCAGTACAGACCTTGACATACCCCTTGAAAACTCAGTGCGGGACTTATGTCATTGCTGTCAAGATTCCAAATTTGTGTCGTCAGTGTAAAAACACGGAGAAAAGGGGAGCAAATATGTTGCTATTTCGATAAGGTCAGTCAGACTCTCTCTCTCTCTCTCTCTCTCTGTGTCTCTCTGTCTCTCTCTCCCCCTCTCCCCTTATCAGTTCCTCAAAGGTCGGGGACAGGCCTTGCAGGGACCAGCACAGCCATTGATGTGCGCACAAACTTACACACGCTCTGCATCTGCATAGTTTGAAGGTAAGATAGACACAGACAGTGATGTGTTCAGAAACTTACACACACTGTATTTGCATAGTTTGAAGGTGAGATAGAAACAGAAAACAGACATTTATAATGTGCTCGGGAACTTGCACAACATTTGGCATCTGCATAGTCTGAAGGTAAGATAGAGGCAAAATCTATCGTCGAATATGACGGGGAAATTTATACTTTGTTCCATTGCAATTTGTGTAAATCACGGCTTTATATTTTCCGAAGAGATCTTATTTCCATCCCTGTTCAGTTTGTAAACCGTTTGGAATTGGCCTGCGAATCTACAATTAATACCTCTGGTGTGCTCTGTTGTCAATACAGACAGAATATATTCAACGAACCTGGAATAAACTAACTTCAGATGCCAATCACCCCTCGTAAATTCAATGATATCAATCATATTAGAGCGCGCGTGGTTATTTGGTGTCCCCGTGGACACATTCTGAGTTAAATTGATGTATTTTTTGCTCTTTACGGTGCTTCCGAAGTAACAGTGTCCAATTATTTGGGTAGAACTCTTGTAGAGCCCAAACATTCCAGCATAGCCTTCAGCTTTTTCTCACCCCCCCCCCTTCCCACGCACACTCCTCGCCCACTCACATCAAAATGACGTCACCTGATTATTATAAACACTGTGCAGGTGAGATGGCAGCATTTGGCAATTTGCACTTTATCCTTATGAAGTTAGTATTTAATGCTTTTGTTTCTTGTTTTACGTGTGCATGAATTTTATTTTTAAAAGGGTAGTGATGGTGATGAGGATGGTGGTGATGGTGATGATGGTGGTGGTGATGATGATGATGATGATGATGATGATGACGATGATGGAGCCCTAATGTAGCACATTAGTCAACTAAAGAATTAATGTCCCTTCTCCTCCGTAATAATTTCTTTGTTGTTATAACTATTGTGATCATCATCACTCCTGTCTGTTGCAACTACAGATCCGCACCATAGATTTAAAGACATTGTGCAAACCTTTCTTTTAAGTCTGTGGTCGAGCAGTGGCCTATAGCTCCTGCCTTGGAACACAAAGGTCCTGAGTTCGAATCTATACTATTTTCTTCTCCTAAGCGCTAGGAAAACCACTGAGATAATAGCCTATCTAAATTCCAGATCTTCTTTCCTCGATGTCGATCTCAACGAGCATTTATGCAGAAGTTATTTTCTTTTCTTTCTTTTTTGTAATATACCAAAACAATAATTCTTGCCTGATACGGAATTTCGTAGGCAGCAAGTGTCTATGGACACATCATACATAGAATACCTCCTGGAAACTTAAGCCAGCTCAAATATAAATATGAGGCTAAAACAACAGAAGGCTGGTGCCTGCTTAAATTATTTACTCCAAACAAACAAACAGCAAGTGGAGGTGAAAGTAATTCGACGGCGGTGTTCAACCCAGGCCCAATCTATATACATTGTATTATGACCAGATCACTGGATCAGTGTATTTTGCGATCCTATAGTGATTCTAACGACCTCCTCGTCCCCCCCCCATATCCTTTCAGCACCCAGGGTTTCATCTCATTCATGACAGAAGGATAATGACAGACGGACATTGAGAGACAACGTGACGTCATCACAATGCTATCTTCCCTCCCGCCATTTCTCCTACTGTGCCTGGCTCTGGTAACGCAGTCCATGCACGGTGTCGGTGGAGTGGAACTGAGCTTGGACAAGTTTCCTACAGAATTCATCTTCGGTGTCTCGAGCGCCGCCTTCCCCACAGAGGGGGGTTGGGACGAGGGCGGGAAGGGTGTGAGTATCTGGGATAAGTTTACGGAAGACGCCAGCAATGTCAAGGACGGAAAAGATGCCAATATGGCGGCGGACGCTTATCACAAGATTAAGGAGGACGTGCAGTTGGTGAAAAACCTGGGCGTCTCTCACTACCGGTTTTCCATCTCGTGGCCTAGGATTCTCCCTCAAGGCACCGCGCACTCGGTGAACGCTCAAGGAATTTCCCACTACAACTCTCTCATTAATGAGCTGATCGCTAACAACATCCAGCCATTTGTGACATTATATCATTGGGATCTCCCTCAAGCCCTACAAGACATCGGCGGCTGGACCAACCCGCAGATCGTGGATTTGTTCAAAGATTTCGCTGACGTCTGTTTTAAGAACTTCGGAGATCGCGTGAAGCTGTGGGTCACCATCAATGATCCCTTCACTATAGCCTACAAAGGTTACGAAACCGGGGAGCACGCACCGGGCATCAAGCAACCGGAAATGCTCTACCACGTGGGGCATAACCTCGTGCTAGCGCATGTGCAAACGTACCGCCACTACGAGACTGCGTACAGACAAAGCCAGCATGGCCGCGTGGGGATATCGCTATCCTCTGACTGGTACACCACGCGCGCCTCATGGGCAGCAGACATAATAGCAAAAGATCGAGCACTGCAGTTTCGCCTGGGCTGGTTCCTGAATCCTCTAACCAATGGCGATTACCCGACCCTGATGAAGCAGCAAGTGGCGATCAAAAGATGGTCATCAGAGCTGCAGACGTCCAGACTGCCAGAGTTTACAGCGATACAGAAGGCGAGGAACAGAGGAGCCTATGACTTTATTGGAATCAATCATTTCAAGACGAAGATTGTCACAGACGCGTCCACCGAGAAACAGGGCAACGACCCCGGGTTTTACAAGGACCTTGACGTCGAGTTGTCCACAGACCTCACTTACCCGAAACTTGAGTACAGAGCTGAGCTAGAGCCAAACAGTGACCGCCGACTGATGGGTTTTGGCTTGAAGGAGCTCTTAGTCTGGATTAAACAGCATTTCCATAACCCGGAAGTCTACGTTACTGAGAATGGTCTCGACTCGTGCGGGACAATGCGAGATCAGAACAGGATTGCTTACATCCGGGAATATAGCAACTTTGTCCTGCAAGCCATCAAAGAAAGCTGTCGGGTCAAAGGTTATTTCGTCTCCTCCTTACTGGATGGCTTCACCTGGAGCGAAGGGTACAAGGCTAGAACTGGTCTGTATTACGTCGATTTTGAGAAGGAAAACGAACGTCCGCGATTCCCCAGGTGGTCAGCGACGTTTTACAAGAAGCTGGTGACCAACAGAGGTATGACTGCTGAGCTGGTGCAGTATCGAGCGTATGCCGCTGACAGGGACGAGTTCAAGTACGGCACGTTTCCTGACGACTTCATGTGGGGCACGGCGTCATCAGCCTACCAGATTGAGGGCGGCTGGGACGCTGACGGAAAAGGACCCAGTATCTGGGACACGTGGGCACACGCGGGGAAAATCGCTACTAACATGACGGGTGACGTGAGTAGCGACAGTTATCACAAGTACATGGATGACGTGGCCAACCTTCAGAAGCTGGGGGTGGACTTCTACCGGTTCTCCATCTCCTGGAGCCGGGTCCTCCCAAACGGCCACATCCGGTCCCTGAACCCGGCCGGTGTCCGCTACTACAACAACCTGATCAACGCCCTGCTGGCCGCGAACATCACGCCCATGGTCACTCTCTACCACTGGGATCTACCACAAGCCCTGCAGGTCCACGATGGCTGGAGAAATGACTCCATCATACAGGTCTTTGAGGACTACGCTCGGGTCTGCTTCGAGAACTTTGGCGACCGTGTCAAGCACTGGCTCACCTTTAACGAGCCGTTTGTGTTCGCTTGGCAGGGCTACGGTTATGGCGGCATCGCGCCAGGGATCTGGGACGCCGGCTGGGGCGTGTACCGCGTCGTACATAACATCATACGGAGTCACAGCCGGGCGTATCGTCTGTATGACAAGGACTTCCGGTACAGACAACACGGCCAGGTAGGCATCACACTGGACATCGAGTGGAAGGAAGGACAGACAAACTCTGCAGACGACACAGAGGCCGCGGACAGAGCCATTCAGTTCAAACTGGGCTGGTTCGCCAACGCCATCTTCGTCAACGGTGACTATCCTGACGTCATGAAGGAGTTCGTATTGAAGAAAAGTCAAGCTCAAGGTCACGACATCTCCAGGTTGCCCAGCTTCACAGAGGAGGAGAAGAGAATGAATAACGGCTCAGCCGACTTCCTGGGCATGAACCACTACACCAGTAACCTGGTGGCCAGCAAACCCTGGCCAGACTCCTGGGAAAACTACGAGCTTGACCAAGACCTGGAGTCCAGATATGACACCTGCTGGTGGCCGGACGATGACTGGAATCGCTTCAACCCCTGGGGGATACGCTACATACTCAGATGGATCAAGGTGAGGTCAAGGTCACGGCATCACCACTATTACATGGGGAGATTTGGTACCACTGTCATGGGGGCCGTATCTGTCATTAATCATCACATAAATAAAGACCTTATCGTGTTTCTTTGTGGGGGGGGGGGGGGGGGGGGGGGGGGGGGGGGGGGGGGGGGGGGGGGGGGGGGGGGGGGGGGGGGGGG
>JAUKPP010210471.1:0-13974 GCA_032273245.1 Phyllaplysia taylori
CCCCCCCCCCCCCCCCCCCCCCCCCCCCCCCCCCCCCATACCAGTATAAAGACATATCAAAGTGGAGGCACATTGATAATACCTGGTATGTAAAATCGTATGTCCTCAGTGTGTCATATTATCCAAGCGCGGACAATGCCAGAGTCACAGACATCGTCTTCACTGTGCGGCATGTCCACATACCTGTGTCTGGGACTTCTGGCCCTCGCTGGCTACCACTTCCTGTTCAAGAGACGGACCGGCTCGCCATGGAAAGGTTGTGGGGTCAAGCACCCGAATGTGCCATGGACAACGTTCCTTGATCCGGACTTCCGGTGAGCGACTATCTTTTGTTTTAGAGTCTGATACATTGTTGTTGTTTTCGAGGCGATCTGGGCGGATTCATTCCTGTGCTCTGTATTTTCGCTAGCAAAACCCAGGGTTATTTTTATTGCGAGGGGGGGAGGGGGGGGGGGGAGGGGAGATTACTGCCTCAATGCATTGTAAGCATGTTGGGTAAAGTGAGAAAACGGGCTTGTAACCCCCCCCCCCCCCTTCCCCTCAAGAAACGCTTCATTTGTTCTTAAGTTATAGCATCAATATAGATTTTTTCCTTCACAAATATTAAATAGACATAGTAGATAGCCTTTTCTCACTTTCTTCCCATGATAATGCGTTTTGTAATAAAGCTCTTGCTATTTTCCGCCAATACATAGTTGATAAAGCCCTGTTTCGATTCCTAAAGTCGGTTTGCTCTTCTGAACAGAAAGACGTTCTCCACCTTGTTGAACCGATACGGGGACACCATTGGGTTGGTAACAAACAATGGACCTGTGTTGGTGACCTTGGACTTTGATCTAATGCGAAACGTGCTAATCAAGGACTTCAACAACTTCACTGAGAGAGGAAACGGCTTGATATCCAAGTCTCCATTTGGCTCTTCTTTGTTCTTCTCCCACGGCGACGCTTGGCGGAGGCAGCGACAAATCATGTCACCTACATTCAGTACAGGAAAGCTGAAGCATATCTCTAAGAAAGTCATCGAGTCCTCCGAGAGTCTGGTAGCTTTTCTTGAAGATTGTGCAAGGTCTAACCGTCTGCTTCCCCTGAGAGACACAACTGGTGCTTTCACCTCCGAAGTCATCGCCAAAACTGGATTTGGAATCAAAGCAAATTTCATTGGTCTTCAACAATCTGAGTTCACAACGTACTGTAAAACTCTGTTGAACAATGTCACTGGTTGGAGGAGGACTGTAGTCATGTTAGCGAAGATGATACCAAACTTGGCGCCATTTTTAGCCAAGGTCGTTGGTTTACAGTCATTTGACCAAGTTAACTTAAAAGCCAACGCATACTTTACTTCAATCTTATCTGACACGATCAGAGAACGGCGTCAACAACGGAGAAGCGGTATTACCCGAGGCGACTTTTTGGATCTAATCTTAGAAGCTAATGAGGCAGCTTCCGCCGGAAGTCTGCAGTCAAACGACATGGAAGATCAAGACGCGTCATCGTCTGCTATTTTCTCTAAAGGCCCCGTGAAGAGCTTGAGCGACGAGGAAGTCTACGGGGAGTCGATTCTCATCATTTTCGCTGGCTTTGAAACCACGGCAGCCACTTTGCAGTGGGCCTTGTATGAACTCGCACAGAACCCAGATGTGCAGGTAACATAGGGTTGTTCTGCCTGTTGAAATAGACAACACAGTGTTGTCTTCTGCCAATTGAAATACAAAATAGGCCTACAGTTGTCTCTCATATTCTATTCAGATTGTGTGTTTGTGTGTGGCGTGCGTGCGTGCGTGCGTGCGTGCGTGCGTGCGTGCGTGTGTGTGTGTATGTGTGTGTGTACGTGTGAGTGCAAATGAGAGGGACAGACATGACTGAGGGAGAGACAGGGGAGAGAGGTAAGAGCCGTTTCCGTTATGTGTATTTGGAAATGGGGTGGGTGGAGGATGGCCTACCATGTAGCCTATGTGCTGCTTACTCTATTTGAATCAGAGGAAGAAAAGCAACGGGAGAGAACAGATCAATAGGGAAGAAACGCACTGCAAGTGATAGATAAAAACTGTGCATGAAGCGCACGTGGTTGGGGTTGTTTTGTCCAGGAATCAGCCCATATGCTGTACCTTAGTCATTCACGTGTAGATCTACCACCAATGCAATTTTTCTTAATTTTATTTGTTTGTAGATTGTGTGTTTTTGTGATGAAAAAAATTCCTTAGTTTTCTAAACAAAATAGGCCTACATGTCGTAATATACATATTATGCAATTCTTCAGGAAAAGGCTTACCAAGAGGTCAAAAGAGTCGTGAAAGGAAAAACTCCGACCACGGACGAGTTAAAGGAACTGGAGTACCTGGATCAAGTGATCAACGAAGCCCTTCGCCTCTACCCCCCTGCTGTACTGATCAACAGAAAAGCCAAAGAAACCCGCACATACAACGGCGTTACAATCCCAGCTGGCGCCACTGTCATGTTGCCTCTTTGGCACATCATGAGAGATCCAAGACACTGGAGGACGCCGAATTCCTTCAGCCCAAACCATTTCAGCAAGGAGGCCAAAGAAAAACGTGATCCCCTCGCCTTCTCGCCCTTTGGGGGCGGTCCTAGACTTTGTTTGGGCATGCGCATGGCTTTACTTGAGCTAAGAATGTCATTGGCTCACATTCTGCCCAAGGTGAAGGTAATTTTGAACGAAAGGACGGAGCCGCGTATTGGAGAGCAGGCGACGCTTTCTGCGATGGGGATACCAACGCCAGTGAAACCGATACAGCTGGCTGTTGAGCTGAGATCAGAGCATTAATTGCCAAAATATGGCTGAATATAGGCCTATCGTGTTTATCGTCCTTCACCTTCCGTAGAAAAAGTCCAAAGAGAACGTCTGTATAAAACGAAGCAGAAGAGGACAACCACCACCACCACCACCAATAACAACAACAACAACGACAACAACAACAACGACGAAGAAGACGACATACCAACAGCAACTCTTACAGTAACAACCCATACACATAATCAGTTTTCAATAACGTAGAAAAAAGACTGGCATAGCCCAGATCTCTCCTCGTTGTCTTAGTACGAAGTTCGCACTACATGTATATCATGGCGTTTGAAATAATTACTCTATTGAAAATTTAAAATAAGACCTGTGAAACTACTTACTAAAGATTATATACAATACAAGAATTTTTTGCGTTATGGGACACTTGCAATGGAAGTTAGTTAGTTTAGTAGAATCTAAATTTCATATCGGCATCTTCTCTCAGTAGGCCTATATACAGGGTGTTTTTTTTATATTGATCGATTCTAAACTTTAATAACTAAAAGACCGTACATGATAGAAACATTCTGTTTTCTACCAATTAATCCTCGTCCATTTAAGTTTTTTCTGGTACCAAAATTAACCGAATCCAAGAACCCACTACGCGACAGCGCCAGTTTGCGCGAACAGAGCCCGATTTTTAGCGCGCAGAAATGACGCTAATCTTGCATTTTTACAAGTGCTCCTTGTGCGTTTACAAAGCAAATCGCGTGCCTGCAGCCCTGAGGAAACTCCAACTCTGCACAGCAAGAAAAGAACCATCCAAAACTCAATCAGAACTTGGTATAAAAGTTTGTTAGAATCTGCTTATGTTAATTGCTATGACAACAAAGATAGTAAGAACTGGATTTGCGAAGTGCATAGTGCCCGATCAATGAAAAAGACGACTTCGTTAATTTGATACCACCAGAGACATCCCTCGCTCTCTAACCTCTAACGATAAAGCACAAAATTCTTTTTCATCAAATATGAAGCCAGAGCTTGGTGGACATTATTCCTTTTTAGAAAATTAGTTTTCATAATCTTTTTATAGCCTTACGATGTTTTCTCGTAGTCCTTCTCTTTGGTTTACCGCTGTGCTCTTCTGACGTCATGATCCAAAAAGGGCCGTGTTCCGTTAACTCGTTTTAAAAATGCTGTTTCTATCAATATAATCGTATCAAGTATTCCAGATCAAACTTAAATGGCCAGAGATTGCTGTGCAGAAAACCGTTTACTTTTATCTCTTACCGTTTTAGAGTTATTCCAGTTTAGAATCGATCAATATAAAAAAAAACCCACCCTGTATAATAAAAATGATCATAGGATAGTCACCAAGCTCCTAAAGTCAGAGGGAAAAGACGTAAGCACAGCCAGTTCATATCTCAGCATGATTATGGCCCTTGTGAAACAAACTGCTGCGGAGAAAATAAGCTGATGTTGCTGTGAGTAGCCTTGAAAGATTTGTCAACCCAGGCTGTTGAAATCAAGAACAAGCTGTAATTTGTTATCCGTAGACAAAAAAATAAAAGGACATTCAGATCTACGCCTCCATATATTTTTTTTTATTGTAGGTCTACTGAATTTTTATGGCTTCTTCTAGTCTTAATAAACGTGTGGGACACACTCTGCTCTTTAAAGGTGCCCTGTCTCTTCCTCCGTCCCTCTCTTGCTCTCCCTCTTCCGCCCTCTATCTCTCATTTTCTCTCTCTCTCTCTCTGTCTCTCTACCACACTTCCCCCCTCTTCTCTCTCCTTCATAGGAACGTCTGCTTCTATTGTTCATACGAGTAGTAATGTGCTGAAAGTTCCACTGACAAGAGAATGGACATGAATGGATATAAATGCTGCTTACTTTGGTGCCATCCTCAACCAAACTCTTCTGACTTGTCACATTACGTTTTCTCACTTGGAACCAAGCTTAGTTCTTGATTAATTAATTCTATCCCAGTACAACAATAATTCACAATTACATCAAGGGTGTCAGTGTGTTCACTGAAAATGGATGTCACAAACCAATATAGCCTGCCTTTCACACGTGCGTTCAGGTAAAACATCAACATTTCTTTGTCTATAAATACAACACCCAGGACCAGCGTTGGTGCTGTAATGTTTAGGCTCTTTGTCTATTAGACGGAAGGCCTGAGTCCGATCCCATGTAGGATCTACGTGTTTCTGCTGGGATTCATCCAACTCAGCCAAGGTTGGCCCTGACAGGCAGGGTCGAAGTAGTAACCTTTTTAAATGATCTTGCAGTTTTGCAAGTGACATAAAACTGGTAACCACACCAAACAACACCAATGACGTTTTATGCTTAGAATAGGCCTATACTAACTAGCATCCAGACATCTCAAACATACAAAACGCCTCAGCTAGACTCCAGATATCATCTGGAATTGTGTTCGTTTTAAAAAAAAATAAAAAATCGAGGTCTTCACACCACAGACTCTAAACGTCCTCAACGTGAAAAGATTGTCGTCACAGAAAATTTCCACTGATGAAACATTTGATTCTTATTAGCTCGCGAGTCACCCTTTTGCTATGTGAATCTGCGTTGCTCTAAAAAGAAATACCCTCACGTTTGAATGTTGATCAACAGTAAAAGCAAATAAAGAAAAAAGGACATGAATAAGGAAATTAAAGAACTACCGTGAAAGGTGTTCAAGTTTCTTCGAACAGTTTGCTAATTTTCTTATTTTACTTTACGCCCCTTGTAGTACTGTACGATTTTCGAGGGTTATGGCTTGGAGTTATTTGTATAGGAGATGGTCGTCTTAACATTTCCTTCAGCTTCTCTGAAGTGTCCTATGTCGGTACTGTGACCCACTTGTGTAAAAGAAAAAAAAAAGAAAAAAAAAAAGAAAAAGATGGACAGATCCCTGTTTGTGTTTGTGTGTGCTCTAAGCAGGTAACCCAGGTCGTGGGTTGAGATGCCTGTGCTAACAACATGCTTACCAGACTAAAGGGGCAAACGAAATGCGTTCGTTTCTTGGCGACCGACACAACGTTTGTTACCAGTTTTTTTGTTTGGTTTTGGTGTAACGCCCCATGCAGCACGGTAAGGTAATTTAATAGGACGGAGGGTCGGAGCCATGCCATCTTCGAAAAAGTCCCGGTGAACCTCCCCTGATTCGAACACGGGACCTCCTCATCTGTAGGTGGGAGCAGTAACGCTCGGCCATCTACGCCCCCTGTTAACAGTTTTACGTCATATGCCAATCGCAAACCGAAAACGAATACACTGCTTTAGCACCCTCACTCGCCATCCTCGGACACTCTGAGACCTCCCCACAACCCCCCCCCCTTTCCAACACACACCGCACACACACACACACACACACACACACACACACACACACACACACACACACGCACACACACACACACACATCATACCTTTACACATACACCAGCTTCTTGCTCGCGTCCAAGTCAAGGAGTTCAGCTCAACCCTTCTCAGAGTCGCTCAGTACTTTGTCCTGACCTATGGTGCAATATATCAAATAAAGAGACCTTTGAGATTTGCCGTGACAGTTACTAGCCGCTGAGGAGAGGACTTTTGCCAAGACAAAGCATTAAGGTATGTGGTTCCATTTCCTTATTTGATTGAGACTAAGCTGAAAAGAATGTTTAAAAAAACCCAAAGAACCCCCCCCAAAAAAAACAAAAAACAACAACAAACAAACAAACAACAACACCAAAAACAACAACAACAAACAAAAAAACAAAACAAACCCACCGTGAAGTGAGGGCGCATTTGGTATTTTGACCACAGAGGAGTTCATGCATTGTGAGTACATGTGTATTGCAGGCAAGGGAGGGGGTGGGGGCTTTGATAAAGGTGAACAGCTCGTCTGTTTGTTTGTTTTGGTCTTACATCCCGTGTAACACAACCTGCTCATGAAGTCTTGACAGGTGTGCTGCTTCGACCCTGCATGTGAAGGCCAACCCGGACCGAGAAGGACACTACATTATTAAAGCAGAAAGTCAAAATTATTCTATTAAAAATACCAAGGTGGGCCTCTTTCCCCCCTCTGTGTAGTAGGCGAAGGGCTTAACGACTAATCATTACACTACAGACGCCGGTCGACCAGACTGATGATACAAAGGAAGCAAAGGGCTAAGTGGTTACCATCAGATTTTGCGGTGCATGAACGCTTACATGTAATTAACTTTTTTTCATGAGAAATAAGACCAAAGTTCGATTGCATAATCACGTTATAGGCACCGCAATGAGACTCAAGTAAGTCATTGTCTGCATGGAAGCAACTGTATAATTGTAGGCCTATTCAGAAGGATAAAGTGATGAGTCTGAACTGCTAAGGTTAACTTAAGTTCCATATTTTTTCGGATTCATTGAGTGTTGCCCCGGTGTGATGCAATAATATGTGGGAAATAAGAATGATAAAAGGAACCGTGTGAGTTCTGCCTTGACAGACAGTGAACAGCTGACTGAAGAGAGGACTTTTTCCTAAACGAAGAAAGACTTGGGGCGACTGTAAGAAAACTCCTCTTTTTGTGTCTGGGGGTTTTCTTGTTGTTGTTCTATCTGGGACTTTTAACTGTTTTTTGTTTGAGGACTTTCCTAAGAAAATAAAATATCATTTTTATCATCATTATTTGTTTATTTATTTTTTGGGTGGGGGTATTGTTGTTTTTCCTTTTGTTTGGGCTTGATTTGGTTTCGTCCTATTTTCATTTACTACTAATCTTTATATATGAGTAAACTGTGTAACGCACTAGGCCTACTGTGTGGTACCAATTTTCAGTGGAATAAATTTAAATACATCAATTGCAATATGAGATCTCAAGTTCATGACACGTCTTATGAAGCTGTGACTTTGACCAACGATACCAATATCCAGACATGTAGGCCTATTGAGTTTCATGATTATTAGGCTATTGATATATGTACTTGATTTTATGAATCATTATCATGCAATCAAAGGTTCTGCAGCAACATAGTGGACTCAGTTTGTATTGAGTAACTCGCTTGAGTTGATTTCCGGTTTAGTTTATCGTTTGTTTCTTTTTCAAGATCCATTTCCTCTTCTCCTTCAAAATGTAAATTCATATAAGACTGTCAAGGTGAACTAAAAACAAGTTGTTATTTTCACACTCCCCGAAATTTGAAGTGAGAAGTTACTTATTTATAGAGGCACCAGATTCTTTTGCTGTTTTAGCCATCACTCCTCGGCATATATTAATCGAAAATTGACAAAATAAGTACACTTTTTCTATCAAGGGAAGCAACTGTAACACAAGCAATGTCTGAGGCCACCACGTCTTCCTTGTGTGGCGTGTCCACATACCTGTGTCTGGGAGTTCTCGCTCTCGCTGGCTACCACTTCCTGTACAAAAGACGTACCAGCTCACCTTGGAAAGGTTGTGGGGTCAAGGTCCCAAATGTGACCTGGAAATACTTTCTGAACCCTGACTTCAGGTTAGTATAAAGACATAATACATGTATTTGTATAATGCCACGTCATGGACATGTACTACATTATGTAGTATTATTGATACCATGATACCTGACGTCCCTTTTAATATAGGCCTATACTAGATCTACATGAAGGGATGAAGTTAAGTGGGACCGCAGGCAGATTCGAATTGTGTAAGCCAATTGCTTTCTCCGTCGCGCTGGATTTTGAAAGTAGCGCTTATATTTTTTACGTCATTTCCGAAGCTGGTCACTCAAGTCATTCCGTTTCTGTTTTGATGAGGTTGTCAAATGCTCATGTAAACGAAATATAACTTGTAGTTGCACCCTCACACTGACTCCAGCCACCCTCCCTTCACAAACACACACACAAATCACACGCGCACGCACACAGTCACACAAAGAGAGAGAGAGAGAGAGAGAGGAGAGAGAGAGAGGCAGTCACACACACAATTTGACACACACACTCATACACACACAGGCACAGACACACATCCCTTACTTGTCACATGACTCTAAAATGTCTCATCTATACAGGAAAACGTTTTCCACACTGCTGACCGAGCATGGCGACACTATAGGCGTGACTACTCCCAAAGGCCCAATGCTGGTGACCATGAACCTTGACCTGATGAGAACAGTCTTGATTAAAGATTTCAACAACTTTTCGTACCGATCGGAATCCCTGACAACCAGATCACCTTTTGGATCTTCTCTATTCTTCGCTGGGGGCGACGCCTGGCGGAGACGACGACAAATCATGTCCCCGGCCTTTACTTCCGGAAAGTTAAAGCATATTTCTAATAAAGTCATAGATTCCTCAGAAAGTCTGGTGAATTTCCTTGAAGACTGTGCCAGAACGAATCGTTTGGTTCCCGTGAAAGACGCTACGGGTGCTTTCAGTTCGGAGCTCATTGCTAAAACAGCTTTCGGAATGGACGCAAATTTCATTGGTCACGAGCAGTCTCAGTTTACTAAATACAGTAAGACTCTGCTACAGATCCACCTCGGCTGGAAACGCACTTTTGTTGGCTTGGTCAGAATGATACCGTACATGGCTGTATTTCTTGCTAAAGTTCTCGGTATTCAAATGTTTGATGTGATTAATGCAGATGCCAGTCAATATTTTACAAGCATTTTATCTCACACAATCAAAGAACATCGACAGCAAAAAGGAGGTGGAGCTTCCAACAGAGATTTCTTAGACCTTGTCTTAGAGGCAAATGAGGCAGCTTCCGCCGGAAGTCTCCAGCAAGACAAGGAAGATCAGGACGTGTCATCGTCTGCTGGTTTCACCAAGGGTCCTTTGAAGAGTTTGAGCGACGAGGAGGTCTACGGAGAGTCCATTCTAGTAATTTTTGCCGGCTTTGAAACGACATCAACAACTCTGCAATGGGCGTTGCTTGAGATGGCTCGAAATCCAGATGTACAGGTAGGCCCTACTGTAACAAACGTAAATACATGTATCCACTAGGAATTAAGCCCACAATAATGCATCCGCTATGAAAATACGATTATTATTGTATATTGATCATCTCACCAAGTGAGGGAGGTTTAAAAGCCTTCTTACTTTACTCTCCTGAGCCAGTAACCATCCGGGCTCGAGTCCTTCAGCTTGTAAAAGCCTTCTTAGAAGAGGTAGTATCAACATGTTTCCCAAGCTACGTGTGGGTAAGCTGCACCGCTAGGTTCTTCAATTAGATTATTGACGTGATCATCATTTCCAAAAAAGAACATAAAGACATGTACGTTTATTACTTTATAACCGATGTAAGTCAACATGTAGGCTACATGTATAGCCTTTTAAGACCAAGCGCAGTGAAACTAATGAGCGCCAGGCACTATGCAAGAAGCGTCCTGTTATCATGTCCTTACATTGTCAATAAACTTTTTTCACAGGAAAAAGCGTACCAGGAGGTCAAACGAATTGTGAAGGGGAAAAGGCCAACCATCGATGAGTTGAAGGAGCTGGAGTACCTTGATCAAGTTATCAACGAAACTCTTCGCCTGTACCCTCCGGCTCCACTCATCGACCGGAAGGCGAGAGAGACCCGCACATACAGCGGGGTCACGATTCCTGCCGGTGCTACTGTCATGTTTCCCTTCTGGATGATCTTGAAGGATCCGAAATACTGGGCAACGCCAAATTCCTTCAACCCAGAGCATTTCAGTAAAGAAGCTAAGGAAAATCGTGACCCTATGGCCTTCACACCGTTTGGGCAGGGTCCGCGATTATGTCTAGGCATGCGCCTGGCTTATCTTGAGCTGAGAATGGCACTGGCGTGTGTCCTGCCAAAAGTGAAGATTGTTTTGAATGACTGTACAGAGCCTCAATTGGGTGAGGAGGTGGTGATGTCACCTTTGCCCACCCCATCACCTGTTAAACCACTGAAGTTGGCCTTTGAGCTAAGATCTAACTAAAGCTGAAAAACCATATAAGATCTAAATATCTACATCGACATGGCGTCGTGGTCTTGTGGTTAAGCTGCTGGACTCGTAAGTGTAAGATTACAGGTCCAAATCCCAGCTCAGACTCGACGTTGTGTCCCTGGGAAAGACACTTTACACGAAATTTCATCATTTCACTCAATTGTAAATGCGTATTCGGCCATAGACTAGACAGCGAAAGATCTGATCAGCAAGTTTGTGTTTTATCGCTTGTAAAACAGTAGCTTGCACAGTAGTATGCTACCCAGAAAGTTGATAAGGTTTCTGAATGACTTGGTCTGCCGGAGTAATAATAGTTATAGATTATAAAGGGCGAAGGATCTGCTTGGGATATACTAACATAATAATTACATACTGTTATTTATAATGGGAGGATTACGAAAGATAACGCATTACAGTGCACAATTAAATTAATAAAAATAAATCCTCTTTCAAATTTTCGTTTACATGCAGTTGGTTTGTCTATTTCTGTAGAAGGCTTGAAAAAAAGTGAAATTCCTACAGAGTGTTACATCCAGGGATCTACGCGGAATCGACAGAGGGGATACGTGTAGAGATGTGAAAAAATACATAGAAAGAGAGCACAGATCAGGAATAAAGAAGAGCGACTTGATTCATCGCCGTGGAGGAATTCGCGTTACAATTAGAATGGCAAAGAACACACTTAACCAAGACATTTTATATAATGATTTATGTTATCGTACCTTAGTTGAGTGTTGTTATCAGTGCTTTATTTTTACGTAGTTTCTGTAGAAGTGATACAACTTGGTTTGGTTACCAGTTTTACATCCCCTGCAACACTGTAAGGTCATTTAAGAGATGGGCTACTTCGACCCTGCCTGTCAGGGCCAACACGGGCTGAGAGGGAAAAAAATGCAGATCTTCCGCGACCGGGATCAAACTCGGGTCTTTCGCATTATAGGCGAAGAGTCTAACCATTACACCACAGCGCCGGTTTATAGACAATAGAAGGGCACATCGTCGACAAAGTAAAAGGAAACGTCATAGCAAATTCTGCCTTCATAGTGAAACTTTGTAAAACAAATACATGCAGGCCACAATGTGCATGCATCCGTTACAAGCTACAAGAGTTGTAGTTCAAAGACAAAAAAGAAGTCTTGACCGGTGTCTCTTGTGTAATGGTTAGGCTCTCGGCCTATCACCCAAAAGACCCAAGTTGGTCTCTAGATCTCAGGCTTTTAAGAGTGCCCCATTGGGAAAAGATAACTGACCCTCTCTTGGACATGAGCGTAAGTGAACTCAGTTCAGTCCATAGATGATGCAGTAAATACTTGGTTCAGTTAAAAATAATGAACCGGATGTTTCATTTCCAAGAAAAGAACCTATGAAAATAAATACATGCGACAAGTCCATGGCTCAGGGCAATACGAAGACAAGCGCCAATTTTTTTAAAACCGTTTTTTAAAATAAAATCTATACCAAAGTAACTGCTCGTTGTGTCAAAATATTATCATGAGCTCGCCACAACTAACAGATTTGAAGTTACAGCGTTTTCACAGAGCATCATTTATAAATAAGTAATGGAGAATTTGTTTTGCTCTCCTGGAAATTTGCAAAATGGCGCTTGTCTGAGTGTTGCCCTGAGTCGTCAAAGTGAAAGTGAAAGACTAGGTCCAAAAGTGATTTTGTATTTGGTATATATTGTGCTGTATCAAAACAAATTATGTCATGAACAAACTCAAACAGCAAAACAGTGAACTGCATTTCCTTTCAACCGTCGTATCATACGTCCAATCATACAATGCCACCGCTTACAGAACAAATTGCACCCAAATGGAGTTTAACCCAAAACTATCTAAATGTGGCAGCTACACAGCAACTGGTGATCTGCAGCTATTCCTTATTTTACACCGTAAGGTAATTAAAAATAACACATGAATAAGCCTCCGGAAAAGTTTTAGTGCGTAAAAATATCAGCTTACGTCCACTTGGAACGTAATGTTGTAAAATTAAAATATTCTTACAAAGTGCATCTACACATCCACTGGAAGCTAGCGTTGGTTTATCTTTGCTACGTGAAATAGGGCCAGCCACTTAATTCTTAACTACATTTGACTATACATAGCTCAACTTCTAAACTACAAAAAATAGAAAAGAAAAAGAAATTGCACCAGTATCAGTAAGAAACTAAGCCCACGGAATGAACACCAGGATGTAAATACACATTTATGACTTAACAATAAAACCAGTGGTAACATCATGCAGTAAGCATATGATTTATTCCACAAAAAATTCATAAAAAGATTTGTATCGCAGTGTCATAACTGTCAATAAATGACAAATATCACCACTAGCTCAACAGGCAACTTGAGATCTGACATGATTCAGATGCATATTGCATAAATTATGATGATGAAAAGTTGAGCTTCAAATAGCTCCCACTACTAAAAATGCAGTTTCTGACAGTGCGGCATGAATACTGAAACCATGGTCCAAGTAATAGTTTCTATTCTACTTTTGATATTCGATCCACTTCAACTTCTTCAACTCAAGAAAAAGGAATTCGATGCTGCTTAAGAGTTGTACAACCAATGATAGAAAACAACCCCACTAAATGATGACCTGTGACTATAAGGTTGTGACTTATTTAACTGGAAGGAGGCTTCTCTGGGAAAGTACAGCCTGGACGTTGCAAGATGATGTTGGCCACACGGTGACCGCTCTTCAAACACTCCTCCAGAGACTGACCCTGGACAAGCTGAGCTAAGAAGCCTGTGGATACAAGTGACAAACAATTAAATATTAAAGGAATATCTAAAAAAAAAGAAAACTATACACACAAAGTAAATAGTGAACATTGTGATGGTCTATACTCTGTAAGAACGTTCATAATAAGCATCCCAACAATTACTGCGTTCCAGATCCCACAATTGTATGGGAAGCATGGTTGGAACTAATTAAAAATTTAGAAGAAACAAAGAGCTTGATTGAAAAATAGGGCAAAGCACTCAAATAGGGACCTCATAAAGAGATCATAGAACTTTGCAGTTTCTATACTTTTTTGACACATCAGGCTATAAACTCGGAACAGTCAGGTTTCATCATTAAGTTAAAATGGAGTGATTCCTGATTTCAGTTGTCTTAATAGGCATGATGTTATTTCTATAGTCCGTAAATCTTACTGTGAACGCACGTTCCATCAAATTTCTCCAAACCCTGTTACTTTTCTTCCACTTTTTGCATGCAACCTTAGATTTTGCATGACGTTATGGATTTGATTAGTTGATTAATGCACATGTTCAAAGAAGGGAGAACTGCGCGATTCTTTTGTTTTAACGGCTAAATAG
>JAUKPP010210914.1:2474-21896 GCA_032273245.1 Phyllaplysia taylori
GTACAAGTGTCAATACCTGTACTGGTACCTATGCAGGGGAACTTGTACAAGTGTCAATACCTGTACTGGTAACTAGACAGTGAAATATCACAGCAAGAGTGGATTTGTTTCACAAACTAGATTGTGCATGTGTGTATGTGTGTGTGAGTGGGTGCGTGAGTGAGTGAGTGTTTGTGTGAGGGTGAGTGTGTGTGTGTGTGTGTGTGAGGGTGAGTGTTTGTGTGCGTGATGTGTGCGTGAGCAAGTGTGTGGAGTAAACCTCAACAGTTGCAACCTCGTTGTCGCTATGCAGAGGTTTTACTAGAATGTATGCCGCAATTTAGACGCTTTCATTACTAATGTTATATATGTTATATATATGGTAAAAAAATCGGGACCAGAGGCCAATGTCCTTATCCAGAGAATGTTGCTATTCAGAGAGGTCGTTATTAGGAAGTTCCACTGTAAATAGAAAATAAATTATATCCTATTAAATTAATGATACCCTGTCGGCATTGGTGGAGTGGAGTGTGTTCCCTATGTCTTTACTCTGCATTTTCTACCACCAACTCTTCTGAATCCCTGTGGATCCCCTTGTATACGCTCTCCCTCTCTGTTGTAGCAACACTCCCACTGACATTCTCTGTATCTGTGACAGCAAGTAATTCACCAGTGAGATCCGCTGTGTGTGAGCATTAAAAGACGAGGATGAAAGTGCCTCTCCAATAGAGATACTGAAACCTGGGATCCCAAAGGATTTGAAAGAGTTTGTAACGGGTGTGGAAATACAAACAACTGTAAGCATAACAAATAACAAGTACAAGTAATACATCTATGAGATTCACCGTGTGTAAGCACAAGTAGGCCTACATGATATAAGATGTGCATCAAACATGTTGTGATGTGGGTGTTCATGGGAGTGAAAATGTTGAAGTGTTACCTCTTCCGTTTGCCAGACACGAGGGAGGGGACAACAGCAGCGATGTGGTATTAGAACAGATTTTACAGTATTCTTCCT
Organism: Phyllaplysia taylori; assembly: GCA_032273245.1. Lineage (NCBI taxonomy): Eukaryota > Metazoa > Mollusca > Gastropoda > Aplysiida > Aplysiidae > Phyllaplysia > Phyllaplysia taylori. Next base: position 3,472 of record JAUKPP010210914.1, read on the forward strand.
GTCATCAATAAAACTTTACAGTATTCTTCCTATAATCCCAACAGAGTTCCTAAAGTCCATAGTTAGGCAGATGGAAAATAACCACGAGTTCAATACATACAACCTACAGTTGTCTTTCCCATTGATATTTCCCACTATCAAACACTCTTGAATGTATGTATAACAGGTCTCCCAAGGGTCTGCATCCTTACTAAATCATACACACTGAACCAGTAGTCCCCCCCCCCCCTCCCCCCCTCCCAATCCTCTCCTGTATTAAAGTTCTTCATAGAATTACACAATTGATTGAAAGTGCATTGACTGAGCTTGCTTTCAAGCGGGGATATATGCACTATATAAATGCAGTCATTACTACCATTATTACATGTATTTCATTAGGGTATTGCCCAACTTTAACTTTTATGAACCTCCAGGTCTTGCAAAATTTACAAACTCATTGAGAGTTCTAGACCCTAAAATCAAAAGATACATCCCAAACTACCCCCCTCAAAAAAACAAGAAAGCAAAACTACAAACAAAAAAAATACATAAAAAGAAGTCAACTAAGGCGAGATGTGGTATCCGCCGCCGCTGCTGTCCCGGCCCACCTCAGTGTCTGTGACCCCTGCTCACCACGGGGAGGTGGAAGGAGGATTTCGAGCAGGATAGGAACAATTTCCATGGCACCGGCTGATGCTACGCTAGGAATATTTTCCTACGAATATGATCAATTATTATGTGCAATTACGTCATCAGTTTACTGATGATTTGTGAAAAGCCTTGAGTACATACACGATAGGCTACATTGCTTTACTGACAACTTGTGAAACATTTTTGGTACCGGTATTTCCATCACTACACTGATGATTTAACTTTGCTAAAGTCTCGAGCAACAACACTTTACTAATGATTTGTGCAAAATCTCTGGTACATTGACAGTTTATTCATAACTTTTTAAAAAATCTTAAAGCTATAAAGTTACAACTTTCCTGATGATTTGACAAAGTCTTCTCTACTACCCTGCTATTCCCAGTTAATCTACTCGTAAAATATCTTTAAAATGGCCACCTTGAGGCTAAAACAGCCAATGACTGGTACCTCTATATAAAGAACTTACTCCATACTACATGTACTAGTCAATTGGCCGCCTATAGAAGTCTCTGCAACTATTGTTTCCTTTCTTTCTTGCTGCCTTCACAAGTGTGGAGATAAGGAGGAGAGAAAACTTGTCTCTCTATCGGCTTCACTACATCAGCGCAGGTCCACATGGAAATTCTTCCCTCAATTCACATACCTTTGTAAGCAATTTTGCTTTTTTTGTGTATGATATTTTGCATTGGCTTTTTTTTCATTTTTTAAAAATATATATTCCTATTTAGTATCACATTATACAAAACACCCTACAGACATCATGTTATGGTGCAACTTTTTAAAATATTTTTTTTATTTAACCTTTTAAAAACAAAACATCTCACTGGGTGATGTCAAGATGTTACTGAGATAGCATAGGATTGCACAAAAGTTTCTATTTGTTGCTTTAATTGGAGTAATAGATAGAACACGTTTCTATTTGTTGCTTTAATTGGAGTAATAGATAGAACATGTTTCTATTTGTTGCTTTAATTGTGAGTAATAGATAGAATCTTTTATTCTTGTTTTTGTGTGATAAAACACTGGATTTTTTTCAGAGGGGAAATGTAGAGATATTAAATAAACGTGTATCAAATGTGGTTGAAAACTCACAACACAGAGCTAAGATTAAAGTCTAGAAGCAGGAAAGTTAGACAGAGCATAACCTTCGAAGGACCTCACACTCAGTAGATCACAAACACATTGTCACAGAATTTTGTTAAAAAATCATTTGTTGAAAATAACAAAAGATTTAATTTCTAAAGATTTTGATCCCACGAGCATTTTGAAGAGTTGCATTTTTTATTGGACATCAAAAGTTGGTGAGCAGTACCAATGTGTTCAGAATTTGCTGGCCACACTTGGACACTGGTCACCTAATGCTCTCCACCACCCCCACCCTCCTCCCCTACACTGACACAGACTCTCTCTTTATCTGTTTATCTATCTCTCTCTTTGTAGACCTACAGAGAATCTGTGTACAGCCTAGAAGTCGGAGGGTGGACTAGACCAGGGCTCAAGCGATGTGATGCTATTTGGAAACTTTTCAACAAGCCATTTGAATACATGGGATGGTAATGCACATACCTAGATTTGTGTGAGAAAAACTGGGCGAGAGACACTATTGGCTGAATAATTTATAGAAATAAGGCAAGGCTGGGAAAGATGACAACAGTTATTGCATAGTTTGTAACAAGTGAGCTGAGGTTGGGAAGGCACGATGAAAAGTGTTTGTATGATGCAGCGAGTACTAAGCTTTAAATGGGGAATAATTGATAAATTTTTGATTAAAAAGCAAAGGGTACTCCTGCAAGACCTATACCCGGCGGAAAAAGGGGGTCGCCTGAATGCAAGAAATACGGTCCACAGAAACAGAGTAAGTAGTAAAACTGCTACCAAGGGGTTGCCTATGTGCAAGAATTACGGTCCAGAGAAACAAGAGTGGAATAAAGTTGTTACGGCAAGGAAATTCTATTTGCTGTGTTACTAAGGTTGGGTGGTGAAGAAAGCTTTGAGATGGAATGCAAACAAAGGGGAGTAATCACAAGTCCTGGTGTCCAGGAGTTTGGTCTAGAGGTTCCTTGAGCTTTGCCAGTAGTGTAGGGTACCCGTAGTGGTACAGTAGTGTTAATAATAGTTGAAAGAAATCGCCACGCATGGGAGTGCAATAGTGTGGGGCGTGTAGCTTGTTATAACCAATGCATAATTAGCGCCGAGTAGTCAATAATATCTAGCAGATTGACAAATGGTAGGAAAATGTACCAGGTGTTTGTGTAGCCTGTAGGCCTACTAGACAACAGCCGTGGTGGTGGGGGGGTCATGCTAACGTGCTGAAAAGTTTGAACAAATGCTCAAGTTTTAGTGAAGAGAAAGTACAATGATCTACACCGGTGTATCATACACGTGGATATGTCTAGAACATGGTAGTGGCACACTTAAAGGTGGGCAAGGAAACTTGTATGTGTGTAAAGAAATAGCAGGTGGGTTTACGGGATTAAAAAAATTTAAGATACTGAATGACCGGCTTGCATCACACCGCTGTCCCCCTGGCCAGCTCCGCCTGTCGAACCAATCCAAAGAGTGAGACAGGCCGAGCTTTTGACGAGTTGACTGAGGCCGAAACTGTGACTATGTCTTGTGTCTTCCTCACCAACCTCACACCTCAACACCACCACGCAAGGTCAAGTAACAAGTCAACTTCATACAACTCATAATACAACACGCACACAAGGGGAGTGAACTTCACAAACATTTTCTATCATCTGTCAATATAGCGGGTAAACATGTAGCAAGATTCCGAAGTAAAAGCAACCTCAGTATAAAATCAGAACGGTTATTGGAGGACTTGTGTTTGGAGCACAAAGGTGCCCATATGGATTATATAGCAGTAATAAGCTAAAGAGAGATTTGTAATGTCACGGAGAAAACAAAGTATGGTACAAAGCAAATCATGTTTTGAAGCCATCAAAACACAAGATTTTACAATTCTATACGACATACCGGTACACCATCTCGGACCTTGTCTTTCCCAAACAAAGAACCATACGACTCGAGCCAGTTTGAGTACTTTCAATATTCGTCTCGGGGACAGAAATCCACTCATCCTTAGTGACCAACCATCCTATAAGATCAAACCGTGCTGCAAAGCAAAAACAGTGATTGCCCCCAGACACCCAAACCCCTCATCACAGGAAAGAATTATAGAGGCAAAGACTTTGCTTTATCCATGCAATTGATGATAAAATACTTTCAATCTTCAAATTGTACTTTTTTCTTCACGAAAACTTTATATTTATGCAAAATGTTCTTTCATCAATACAGAGAAAATAGTGATAAAAATTGTAGCTTTTTTATAGCTTGAGTTAGGAAATAATTAAAGTCATTTTGCTCATTTTAACCAGTAAGCAAATAACATTACATTAATTTTCTTATTAGTTCTCAGTTACATTCTAGCAAGGAAAAATATGAATTGCCTGCAATAGGAGACTTGAAAGTTGTGGCCTTCCCTGGACCTTGATATATTGAAATAGTCATCCTGTACAAAGATCTGAGTGGCTAGCAGACATCCTGCTCAGTCCAGGCCTGTAACTAGAACATGGGTTATGCAACTATAGACCTAACAAAGGTGCAGATAGCTATCATAGAGCTTTTGTTACAATTACATGCCTCTGGCACTAGAACATTTTGACAGTTACAGCTCAATCTTTTACTAGTACAGTGTAGTACTGATTTTCATCTTTTGTACAGTGTATTAATGATTTAACATGAGAATTTTCTAGCAAAACATTTAAATTCAATTGTTCATTTTGAGTGGAAATCAAAAAGAAATCATAGGTTGGATGGAAAAGATGGACTCAAACATTTACTTATTGGTTAAGGATTTGTCACTGATACAATAACAACTCTACATAGTCACTGGTGACACTGAGCTTACCGAAACCAGACATGGGCAACTTTGGACCGAACCCGTTAGCTTTGCGTCAGTTCATCAACCGTGCACTGCACACACCACTTCAGCAATTCCCAACATATTTGTGTGCTTTCACAAACTTTCTGTAACTACACAATATAGCATGGGCATATTTACGTCCCCCATCCCCCCATTGTATCTACAACTACCCCACCCAAATGGGCAGACTAAAAATGTATATAATGTAAGCAACTCGACTACAAAACCTGGTTAAGAAATCATTTTTCATTATAGGTTACGCTAAGGGAACTTGGGCAACATTAAATAAATTATATGTTTAACAGAATAGTATACAAGAGTTAATGCAATTAAATTTTTCAGGACTCATCACCAGATTTTTACAAATATTTGGGAGCTACAAAGATCTGGAAAGGTACATGATAACAGACAGACCTATTATAATGCTAAGGGTTGCATGTGCACAATTTCTTTATTATGTCTACATCTAACTACAAAAGTATAGCAAAGCAAAAGACCAAACAGATCAAGATAAGCATCAGAACCAAACAGTGGGGGGAAAAACAAGTCTGTACAAAGTATCCAACTTAAGTCAATAAATAGGAAAGATGCTATTAGACAACTTAAGTATCCCATTTAAGTGGATATATAGGAAAGATGCTACTAGAATATAACCCTTAAGCAGGCTATGTGAGTCACACAACAAAGAGATATCACTTGGTATTAAAAATTTCAAGAGATTCAAGTGAAAAGATTAAAATAAGATCACAAGTAGGGAGAAAAACTTATCCAGGCACCGTAAAGGAGAAACGGAACACAGTGGGACGTCAACCATCAGTGTCATCACGCGCACCTCGGGGTCATGGTTTCACCAGATCGGGGGACACGCGGCGTGGGCTAGCCCTAATGTCACACCTGGAAACTTGGGAACCAAAGGCAAGTTAGCCTTCCCCCCCACCCACCCACATAGGATGTACATTTCTAAAAACATAATTCAATAACTTTTCATTCCCAGAAAATTTACGGGAAAATTTTCACGCCCATATATTGTTTGCATATACTTTCTTTTTGTGAGCTGAATAATATTATCACAAGTTTCATGACTGTTTCATTTTTCAGCTATTCTTTTAGCAAGAGAGAGAGCAGAACATTTGAAATAAATAGGCTTGAATATTATGGTAAGTTAGAACAATTTAACAATATGTGACCTTTAATATGATAAATTGCTTGTCAATTGAATGAAATGACCCAGAATTAAATAAATTGCCGTGATCGACTTTTGTAACAGATCAAATGTAATTTTTAATTTTTAAGATATAAACTTCAAAATATCTATACTATCCACATGCTAGGGTGAAGAAAATTCAGGTTATACCACAGCAGAACTGTATCATATACTGGAGGATGACGGAGCCCGGCGAGACTTTGGTCTTCAACCTTCTCATCACGCCACAATCACGATACTTTCCTCGGCAACGCATTTCTTCTCACACCGCATTCTGTAACTAGACAATGTAACACATCCACCCCCCATAATCCCTCTCCCCCGCACAGAAAACATGTATACACAAGTCTCAAATATATTCTCATATTATGAGCACGTGAAAGTAGAAAAGAAAAATAGGCAAGTACAGTAAAAACAAACGTTACACACAAATGTAAATGCAACCAATTTCAAAGGCAATTGAGGTTAATGAGAAATAGTGGAGACTAGAATTGTTTCAGTCAAATATAACACAACAAAGCAACCAAAAAATTTGACGGACAAGACTTAAAAGGCTAGATTTGACACATACTATGACTTCAAGGACAAAAAAATCATATAAATGCTGTATTTATAGCAGATAGGGAGGGATTAAGATTTTCAACATTTAAGATGTAGGCTACCAAACACATGTGAGCAATGACAAACGTACAAACAGTGTACCAGAATTGAAGACAGAAACCGCAATTTATCAGCATTTCAACCAGTCCCGACTTTTTCTCTGCAAACATGATCGCCTCCAATGTCACATCTGAAACTTGCAGATCCACAGGCATAGAAGTTAGCACCCCCTCCCTCAGCCCACCCTCACCAAAATATATCCCACTATCAGCTATACCCTCTGTACCACTAACAGAAGCTAACCTCCTACTCTGATAATAACATCATTCCTAGTTTACATTGAGTAAAAAATTGTGACTACACAGATACGAATTTTACTTTTGTAGGTTACACTGAATTTTAAAATATCACTAATCAAACTTCAAACTATCATTGTGACTTAGGCGTGTAAATCTTGTGAAAAAAAAATTCAATTTATATCTGCTATAATTTCTATCTATTGACTATCAAAATCGTCACCACTTAGCTTTAAACTTGCCTTTGTCTCCTAAATGTGAGTCTATGTTCTATGACCCTCACTCCACATGAAACAAATTGAGTAAGTTGGACTAACTGACGATGATTTAACCCTATAAAGGTTTACAGACAACACCAGGTTACCCACAAATTTCACAGCTTTGAAACGCTTCACATCGGCCAGGCATATCCGCACCAACATTTTTACCCACGGAGTCCGCACATCACCGATTTCATTCAGCACAATACCAGTACCAGCAATGTTTGACACTGAAATAAAGCCCTGGGCAAAAAATTTTCGTCACCCTACCCCTATGATGCCAAATAGTCTATATCCTATATTTCTTATGAAAATGTTTGTGTTTACAGATTAAAATCCATGTGAGGAATATTTAAAATCTAGTTCTGATACATTTTCATATTACCTTGATTAAGAATAATTTGTGCACAAGGTCAAATTATTAAATTTCATGGGTAATATAAAAAACTTTCACAGAAGCATGTGCATTTTAAAGCAACTGATACATTTTGGGTGTACAATTTAGGCATTCTGTATGCAATAAAAAAAATTGTAAGTATACATTCCTTAACACAACTGATGTGTAGTATTAATTTTCACACCAGGGTACCTGCTAACTCTTGATACATGTATAATGGAATTAGCTAAGAGGACTCATGGAAATAAACACAACTTCAAAAATTGGTTTGGATATATGCAATAAGTGACATAAAGTACATTATAATGGAATTGTCATATTCATAAGACTCTTGGAAATATGGAATTGTCATACCAATACAACTTGCTTGTTTCCTGCACATTTCTTAACCGAGTATCACACAATTTAGGTGGAAGCTTTGCAACCTCTGGGGCTGAAACAGATGCTAGATGGAGAAAAACATCCCCAGACCCGACCCACAAGTTTTGATACTGAACTAAAAGTGTAAAATGTAGTGAGAGTGTCTACTGAACCACAATTTGATATATTGAAATCTTTATAATTTACAGTAAACTTTCTTATATTAGCTTATATAGCATAAGGAACATGTTCTATCTTCATTTCTACATAAGTGAAAAAAAAATGTGTAGAGTCAGATACAAATTAAATTTCTTTATACAGAAAATAAGACTGTGAAGCAAGTGTCAGTGCTAATCACTTATCAAATTTGATATATACAATTATCATTGTGAGTTAGGTATCCAAATCTTGTTAGCAGAGAATTCAAGCCTAAATCTGCTAGTATTTAATTTACCATATTGGTATTGCTATACATAACACGACTAATATAATGGATTGTCCTATTCATAGGATTTGTAAAAACAGGAATTGGAATTGTCATACCACCACAACTTGCTTGTTGCCTGCCCATTTCTTTTGTGAATATCACACAATTTAGGTGGAAGCTTTGCAACCTCTGGGGCTGAAACAGATGCTAGATGGAGAAAAACATCCCCAGTCCCAACCCACAAGTTTTGCTACTGAACTTAAAGTGTAAATGTTACGAAGGTGTCTTTTGAACAACTACTTGAAACATTGAAATCTTTATCATCGATGGTAAACTTTATGAATTAGCTTTATAGCATACAGAACAATGTTCTATCTTCATTGCTCTGGGAGGAAAAGAAATATTGTGTCTACAGCGATCAAATACAAATTTAATTTCTTTGCACAGAAAATAAACAGAAGTGCAAGTTATAATAACTTATGAAACTACATATACAACTATCATCATTGTCAGTTAGGTATTTAATTCTTATGAGAAGAGAATTCAAGATAAATTTGCTAGTATTCAATATTGGCATTGCCATAAATAACACCACTAATAAAAGGGAATTGTCCTATTTACAGGATTTTTAAAAAAATGGAATTGTCATACCACCACAACTTGCTTGTTGCCTGCCAATTTCTTTGTGAATATTGCACAATTTAGGTGGAACCTTTGCAACCTCTGAAGCTGAAACAGATACTAGATGGAGAAAAACATCCCCAGTCCCGACCCACAACTGAACTACTAGTGTAAAATGTAATTAAAATGCCTTTTGAAAAACTATGTGAAATATAGAAACCTTTTGAAAAACTATGTGAAATATAGAAATCTTTATCCTCGACAGTAAAATTCACTTAATGAGCTTATATGGCATACGCCACATGAACAATTATGTTGTAGTATTTTGTGAAAAATGTTCCTATAGAAGTCATGGTGATAGTTGAAATCATTTCTTCTACATTTTGGTTCTGCATATTAAGTGACAGCAATGAAACAATTCAATATGTTAAAAACTTTTCTAAAAATGAATCATTTGCGTAAACCTTACATTTTTCATCAGGACAAAGGTATGAGGTTTTTAATACCATTAATGTAAATGAATCTAAGAGAATGCAAAAAGTACTCAACAAGGCAAGGAAAAAAATTAACCCTGACTCGTGTATCATAACGTTACCAATCTTAGGGCATAACTTGTTCAACTCGTGTGCACACTCACATACTCCTCCGACAGGATGGTTTGTACTCGCTGCTTTGACGCTCGGCACACACAACAATACTCAGGGCACTATATAGCTCAAGATAGAGCAAAGAAATGACAGTGAAGACACCCCCTCCCCTTTTCCTAATGCTCTCAATAACTAAAAAATATATCTAGATGATTATCTGCACTCAATTCTTCAAAAATAGAATTCAAATACAATTCTCTTCGTCTTTAACTTTAAATTTAAGGCTTTATAGTTCATTTTGTGGATAATTGAATAAAGTTAAAGGTCAAAATGTTAATTGAATGGCTCTCTGGCCTGAAAGTAAGGGTGATTTTGTCAAATTTCAAAGATAATGAATGTCTTTCAAATTATTTTACCATATTCTTATTGTATTGAAAAAATAAGAAATTAAATTAGAATACAAGGATACCTAATTAAATTTGACCAACATACTATACAAGAGCATAATACCAAAATCCCTCAGCTTTGAAGCTGCGATAGGACGGCCGCACAATGCACGTTTTATGTTCCCCTTGACCGCACACTTTGGGCTCGGGTCCCCAATACTATCACGTTCCGGATACATACTGAAATACATTTGCTTCACCAAAACAGGCAACACCTACCTACACATCATGCTCAAATTCACTACATTTTCAACAATATTTTTACCTTAATAAGCAAAAAGTCTTCTCTAAAGTGCATCATTCATTCATGTTAAAGTCAAGTTCAAAGCAGAAGTTTCATATTTATATCGCATATATCGAGGTATGTGCTTGATCAAAATGTATAGTTACCAGAACTTGGATATAGAAAAGGGTCAAATGGTATATTAGTAGTAGGCTACATGTAGTAACATTATCACCATTGTCTACTTTACACATAATTTTTTGCAAGTCAAAATTATGGGTGAGAAAGAACGAGTTTTGAGCTTGCCTGTAAACACAATGTGCTGTGGTTTGAAAAGAGAAGTAAGATTCTCGAGGTACCAGACAGTGGTAGGAGAAGCCAGACGAAGGTTAGAATTGGGGGATCGACACCGTCGATTGTGTTTTGCTCGCATCACGGATATCCCATGGTTTTTGCCAATTTGCTCTGAAACACATTAGAAACATCATAGGTGACATCCCCCCTCCCCTCCTCCATTTCTAAAATGAAAAACCAAAATCCATTAAGCACAAATGAGATCTATCTCACCATCCCCTCTATAACACAAAGACCTAAGGCAGAAAGTTTTATCCAGATGCTATAAGAATCAATAAATACAAAATAATCTGATTTCACAATTATTTAAAGCAATTTCAAAACTCTGAAGTAATGAGGCATATGACTGATAAAATAGGGTATGTCATCAATTAAGTTTTGGCTGAGCTATAAAAAATTCAAACTATAAACTTAATTCTTAAAGTTTTAATGAGAATAGAATTTCATACGGAATGTCTCCACATGGAACAGCCAACAGCTTGAGGAAGAAGGGCCGGGGGTTTGAGCTCAAGTGAAACTTTCACTGAAATAAAAACTTGTTTAAGGAAATCCTAACCCTACAGTATCATTCCCTACTTTACATGGTGATAAAGGTTTTCAACACATTGAATTTACTCGAATCAGAAAAGTAGTAAAACAATTTCAAGTACATAGAGTTGCTTTACTTTACAGGAGAAAACAACCAATACATAAGCAAGTCTCAGTATTTCTAGACTAGTCACTTAGAATGATTTCTTTTAAGGGTAATCAAGTTTTAGAAGTCACTCCGGACACAAAGTATGCATAACTACTCCGAAAAATAGATTGTGCTAAAAGACCAAATGATTTGACTTACAGAGGTCGATAGCATTGCTAAAACGCAAGACAGTAACAGAAATACCAAGACACACTAGAGGCTGAAGGAATAGATGAAGGCAGAGCTTGTACAGGGTGATGCTGGGACTGTGCTGTGGTTGTGGTGGTGGTTGCTGTGGCTGATGTAGACCAAGTGATGAAAGTGACCCCTAGACCGCTTAAGCACACCAGATTTCCCCTTCCAGGATGCGACACTCGGCAGGACACACTCGGAAGATATCCACAGTAAGCTACGTCCCTCTTGTTCCCATAGCGACACACTTCCCTGGAACAGGTCGGCGCTTGCAGCCAGAAAATACCTAAACGTCTAGACTAATAATATGCATTGTACAAGAAAAACTTCCATTAATTATTTGTCTATTTTTCTTTGTCTTTTTCTTCTTTTTTTTTTTCTTTTTTTTTTCTTTTTTTTTCTTTTCTTTTTTTTTTTTTTATCTCTTTTATAAACTTTTTTCCATGTTTCATTTTCTCTTCAGTTCAGGCCTTTTTTTTCTGAACTTAACACATTTTTCTTTTTTGTTTCTTTTTTTTTTTTTTGAACTTGTTAATCTTTGTCTATGAATAAAAATGGTATCATGCATATGAATTTTTATCACTCGTTTTGTTCCTCTAAAGATTTTTCACTTTTTCTTTTGCATTTTCAAAGGAATTACCTTCTTTTCTTCTTTTTCAACAGCTACAGAAGAGTTTTATCTCTCGCTTTTTTCTTTCTTCTGAGCGTTTTTCTTTTTTCTGTTATTTTCTTTTCCTTTCTTTTTTTTTTCAAAATTTTTTTCCTTGGACGCTTTTTTTTTCAACTTATGTGCATATAAAAAATTTCAAATGTGTAATTGGTGACACTAATCAAGCTTGAGAAATGAATATTACGAACTAATGAATAAAAGGAAAGTTGTTGAGGATTAAACAAACATTGTTAGAATACCACAAAAACTACCCACAAGTGCCGGTGAGTCGAAAACTTCCCCTACTCCAGTCCATCTCTTTAGACTTCGCATCCCAACGATTCGACACTGAAATAAAGACCTTCATAGTGCCATGACACATCCCCTCCCTTCCCAAATAACGATATGGGCACCATACAATCAAACGGGTGAAAATCGAAACTGTTTTTCAGGTAAAGCTATAACTTTTTCCATTGTCAAATAAGGACACAAAAAACATAGGAATATCATATAAAACAAATGCAGAAGACCAAGGCAAACATAGCTAAAATACAGTAACAAAACTTTAGGAGAAAGTGTAAAATGAAAACTGACAAAACATACAAGCATGGCACACATCACAGCAACAGATTCTATACCAAGAAAAGTATTATGCTATATATATCAATGGTGAAATTTTGAAGAATGGATTTGTATAAAAAGGGAAGTGTGTATGGTTCTCTATCATGTATATTGCAGAGAAAAGATAAAAACCAAAACATGACAAACTTAAACTTATTAAAAAATCTGAAGAAAAAATATATACACACAAATTTGTCAGCTATTTTGTAATAAAAACTTCAAAGAGATAAGAGAAAAATTACAAGAGGTTAAATGAAACAAAGCTTCCTCTATTCTGTGACAACAATTCATAAAATATTTCAGTATAGATATTTGAAATGACAACAGACAAAGTACCAGGCAGTAAGACAAAAAAAGTACCGCATACATGTGTGGAGGGTAGTGTAAAATGGTAAGAGTTGTCGCAAAAACCATCAGACATTGCAGTTTGTAGACACTCAAGATCACGGTGTGCCGCCAAGATACATGCCGATTTGACTCAGGAAATTGCTTCACAGTTAGGACACGACATTCCGGGTGTTGAGTGGATAAAACGGTTCTGAAGAAAACAGTAGAGAAAAACACACGCCAAATCCCATGCCCCATTGTCCCAAGTAAAACGGATCAACAGTGTGACGTATATAAAATAGTGGATGTTATGTAAACGTGATGGGTACTATCACTCAAACTTTGACCAAGCAGAGAAAATTTAAAATAAAATATGGGTGCTAAGGGTCAGTAAATCTGACAGCAAATTGTAAGACGGGGGTATCAGACTAGCAAAGCATGACAAAATATAACCCTTTGACTTGCAATGTCTACACATATCAGCACTCATACATACAAATACATTACGCCAACCTATATTTTAGGTGGGTGGTCCATATATATTGAGGGTGCAGAACAAAAATGCCTTTATCAAGAACACAAATCAGTTGTGATAAAAATGTAGTAGAACAGTTGTAGTCTCAATAAATATATACAGAGGGATAGTGATAAGACAAGAATGTGTGTTGGGGTTTGGGTTAAGGGGGGACAAGAAAGGGGGGTGAAGTTACCTTCATGATACATCATAAACCCATCCACGGATGATACAGCTAAGGCTGACATGAGCTCTTGCATGCTAAGAACAACACTCGTTTGCAACTTGCCCCATCACACATTCCATTTCCATTCAGGTTCCCATGAGGCAACATTCACCAGATCCTGAGAGCGGCTGTGAGGTGAGGGTGTGAGAGACAGACTGGGGACATAGCAAGGTTTAGCCTCTACCCCAACCACCCAGTGGCTTATCTATCCCGACCATCCGTTCAAACAACAGAAGAAAACGCAAGCAAAAAAGAAATCATGATATCCCCTAAATCATAACAGTTGAAGCAAGGTTAGTCACCTAGCAGAGTTGTGCAATGCAAAAGTTGGACATGAAATCATGACGGGAGTACAAGAACTTTGAGTACGAGGATACGAGGAAGGAAATGGAAAATCTGACAAAAAATTCACAAAGAGACTACACAAACATAGTAAGGCACAAAGCAATTGGAATGAATATTGAGTTGATTGGTAAAAACAATGTGTAAACAGAATAAGGTGTATAAACTCTATCTGTGCATTTTCCGTCTGTACAAGGTGGATTAGCATCCATGCAATCATAGCCATGTTTACCAATGTCATTTCTATAGCAGTGAGAGACTAGACAAGAGGGGTAGATGAAGACGAGGTGTTCAGGGGTTAGTCCTCTGTCGGTGTGGTAGTGTTGGTTTCGGAGTGTTGGGGTCATATCTAGAAGCCGGGACACACGAGTCTCTACACTCAGTGGGAGGTGAAGCCAGAGATGGAACAGCGGAGCAACAGACCGGGTTACAAGTGACGGGTGCTTGGTACGCATGGGAGAACGCTTGTGTGCACTGAAATGAAACCAGTTAGTTGACCCATCCCGTCCTCTTTGTTACTCAGGCAAATTTGTGAGAAGAAAAGTTACATCTCCAATACATTGACATGTCTGTCGACTAGAGTTTGACTTGCAATCAAAGGATTAGTGATATATTTCAGATGACAACAAGGTTTGCGAAGAAGTAATTTTTTTCAAGCAAAAAATCATGCATCTTTGACAGGAGTCATTTGTGGAAAAGTGTTACAAAAATTATGCTTCAATAGGTTCTAAAGCAGCCAAGTGTACTCTATAATTTTGGTAAAAACAACATAAAATGCGTATTTTAACTACCCCTGGGAAGGAAAAAACCAAACCATGAAGTTGTGATGGCAAGCAGACAGCGGCTCTACGGCACACAGTTACATACATCTCTCATCTCCTCGATTTGCTTGGCAGCCCGGCGTACACACGAACACGAAGCGGTTTCCTCAACCAGACGTTTGATCCCATGAAACCTGAGAGAACTAAGCGCAGAATCATAGACCCCCAACCCAAACCTAACCCACACCATGGTAAAGAAAAATTTCACAAAAACAAAAAAACACTACCAAACAAAGATTCGCAATAGCACCATATATTCTAAAGTACAGATTTGCATAGTTTTGATAACAGCAACCTCTAACACATCAATAAAGATTTTCCTCAGAGAATATGAAAACATAACTGCTTTTGGCAAATGGCAGTACAGCAAAGCCTACAATACAACATCCTACAAAATGAAAAGTTGGAAATAGGTGCAATATGAGTGAGCAAGCCAAGTAAATATTGGTAGATGGTGTCTGGAAACCCTGGACGATTTGTTGAAATTGAGGTACACATACGCTGATTGGAAGAAGTTGATAATGTTATTAAAGCCTGCTGGCCATTTACTCACGCTACTTTTCGATGTTGGGGGCCATTTACTCACGCTACTTTTCGATGTTGGGGGCCATTTACTCAAGCTACTTTTCGATGTTGGGGGCCATTTGCTCACGCTACTTGACCATGATGGGGGCCGTATACTCCTGCTACTTGTCAATGATGAGGACTGTTTACCCAAGCTACCTGCCTTGCGGATGTTGGGGCTGTTTACTCACGCTACTTGATGTTGTGGGCCATTTACTCACACGACTTGATGACAGGGACCGTTTACTCGAGCATCCTTTCAATGATGGAGTTTACTTGCACTATTTGATGTTGGGGGACCTTTACCCATCTACTTGCCGATGCTGTGGGGCCATTTACTCATGGTACTTGATGTTGGGGGCCGTTTGCTGATGCTACTTGGATGTTGGGGTCCTTTTACTGGTGACTGGTGTTACTTATATTGATGTTGAGAGCCATTTACTTGTGTTACTTGATGCTGGGAACCGTTTTTAGTGTTACTTGATGTTGGGGGTCGTTTACTTGGAATACTTGTTGGCGTTGGGGGCCGTTTACTCTTGTTTCTTGTCAATGTTGATAGTCATGTACTTGTTGATGTTGGAGGCAATGAACTCGTACTTGTTGGATGTTGGAGGCGATTTACTTGTGCTACTTGTTGATGTTGGGGGGTGATTTACTTGCTGATGTTGGAGGCTATTTACTCATGCAACTTGTTGATGTTGAGGGAGATTTACTCATACTTGTTGATGTTGGGAGGCGATTTACTCATGCTACTTGTTGATGTTGGAGGCGATTTACACGTGCTACTTGATGTTCGGGGTGGTTAGCTCACTGTACTTCACTCTGTTAGGGCAGACAAGTTAAGATGCTTGTTGTTTTCGTGTAGTCACCTAGCGGTACTCGACGCTTTAAGGGGGAGGTAGATTCATGGTGCTCGACCTGTGGGGGATTGGCGGCAGAAAGGTAGTAGGCTCGCAATGCTCAACTTTGTTGGCGGTAGACGGCTAACGGTACTTGTCGTTGTTGGGGTTGCTGTTGTTTCGCTCGCGGTGCTCAACTTTGTTGGCGGTGTACTTGTCGTTGTTGGGGAGTAGGCTCGCGATGCTCGATTTTGTGGGCAGTAGACAGCTAACGTTACTTGTCGTTGTTGGGGAGTAGGCTCGCAATGCTCGACTTTGTGGGCGGTAGACGGCTAACGGTACTTGTCGTTGTTGGGGAGTAGGCTCGCAATGCTCGACTTTGTGGGCGGTAGACGGCTAACGGTACTTGTCACTTTTGGAGTGAGCTGGTTGTTGTTGGGATAGACTATTCACGTAGTTCAATAAGATGCTTGACAATTTTCATGGAGCATGTCGTTGTTGTGGCAGTATGATTTAAGAAAGTTGTCGATGTTAGAGCAGTTGACTCATAGCGCTTGTGAATGTCCAGGTGTACTCGGAAACGTTTGAGTATTTACTCATGGAACTTGAGGATGTTGTGGCTGAACTTGTCAATGGTGGTGCGGTGGAGTCACTGAATTTGTTGATTTTGGCTCATATTACTTCTCGATGTTGAAAGTGGAGCAGTTTGTTGACAGGATTTGCAGTGTGGGAGTACGTCAGGAAGATGAGAAGACAGAGGAATGAAGTGTGATGTGAGCATGAGGAGTAGCAGTGGCGGTGCTTGCCAAGGGTGCTGAGAGATGTTCTGAGGACAATTGTATGCAGAGATCTAGCTGATGGTGGGAGAAATTTGGTGAGACAACGCTGTATAGAACAACTAATACGTAGATGTTGCACTTGCAGGTGTCCTATGCCTGTGCTGTTGAGGTGAAGAGAACGGGTGGTAGCAATTGACGATTTCCAAACTATACCCGAACTGCTGATAAATTCATGGACTCCAAGAAGACAGGATGCTCCGTTTCGAGGGAAATCTATGCCATTCTAGGGCTTGTGGAGAATAGGGATGTAGGGGATCCAAGTGGCTAGACGTGATGACATTGGCGGATCTAGGATGAGAATTTCGCAGTTGAGTCGTCGGGACGATCGTGGACAGATGATAATCGGTAGTGCGGAGAGAAGCTTAGAAGTCCAGCGTTAAGACAGCCAGAGGACAAGGTGAGACAGGTGGGGAAGACGGCTACGGCAACTGGCACGGCAGGTGAACGTCCAACCACAGACACACAGACGCACACAGAAACAAGGATGGAACATCTCGGGATCAGTCAGCTCGAATATGCCTACACTGATAGGTTCCTGTAGAGAGACTCCGGAGAAAACAAAAATCTGGTTCTGGGGCTGGGACCAAAAGCAAAAAATCCAACCATATTCCACTTTACAAATCAGAAATGCAGGGGAAAAAAACTACTAACATTTTGCAGGTAACAACCATTATTGCAAGTAACAACCATTATTATCATACCTTATGACTTTTTAAAGAAAAGATATCAGTAATTTAACTCATGTTACCGAATTGGCATCAAATAATCAATTTCAAGTTTGTGCCCGAAGAGAAAGTATACAAGTTAGGATATTGCTAGAAAGGAAACTGTGGACACATAGGGAGATGGGCAGGGATGGGGAAAAAGGGGAAAGGAGAGAAAGAGATAAGGGGGAATGGGATATGGAGTGAAAAACATATAAAAATAATTGACATACAAGTAACAATACTTAAATCGACGACGCGCGGCATCTGGTGGAGGAAGATGCGTCTGGCGGCGGCAAGGATATTACACGTGTTGATGTCTCTGAACCCTCCCAACCCTTGGTGGACTTGGACACAGGAGCATGACCCAGAGAGGTAGATTCTGACTGCGGAGGTGAGGATGTGAAAGACAAGCAAGTTTGGAGAAGGGGGGTGACCGGTGGGTGTTGACCTTGATGGACAGCAGGTGGTGACCAGTGTGGCCCAGGATGAGGGAGACAAGTTGACCAGGGACAGGGGAAGATGGCTAGTCTGCGTTGATCAATGGACGGAGGGAGACACTGATGTGGTGGTGTGGTGGTGATCGGCGCATGAAAGAAAGATATGCAGTGCTGACTTGCAAGATGACAGGGTAGAGGCATCGAGGTGTCTTGAGACTGCGGTGTGCGACAGCAGGGTGTGAGTGGGGAGACCAGACACATGGACATGTGCAGGTTTGCTCTGAAATGCTTCAAGGTAGACAGCAAAAAGACAGGGGGTGGGGGGGGGGGGGGGGGGG
>JAUKPP010210914.1:21906-35660 GCA_032273245.1 Phyllaplysia taylori
CCCCCCCCCCCCCCCCCCCCCCCCCCCCAGAGCTGATGTGTAGTATACCGATTTTGAATTCCTGTTTGAATGATGCGGAGCATTTTGGCGCGAGATGCAGAGTTGTCAGGGTTCTGATGTGGTTGACTGGGAGATGCAAAGCTCTGGGAGGAGGTGGTGGTGATGCAAGGATCTGGAAGGTGACCTAGTGTGAGGGAAGAAAGCTGAGGAGCAAAGAGTAGATAAGGCGGCCGGCGAGACGAGGCGAGACGACCCAAGATGACAATGTCCTGTTGTGGAGTGGAAACACGCACACAGACAGCATACACCAAGCTGGCGATGGCTTCATAGATCACAAGATGAAGGAAGGTTGTGTTGGCATGAGGTGGGATGAAATCCTGGTACTAGTGGTACGGCAAGCTGAGGCGGTTTGTGGCTACTTCGTTCTCCTCCCAACACTTGGGACCGGACGGCTCATACAGGGTAAGTCTGACAGCATTCACTGGAAGAAATACTGGGGAGCACAGCAGAGTTTGGGACAAGGGAAATGGGGAAAGTGGAGGAGATGGAAGAAAGGGAGAGAGAGAGAGAAACAACACAGATGTGGGGGGACAAGAGAGAATGGGGAGGTGAGGGTAGGGCGGGGAGAAGGAAGAAGAGAATAGAGTAGAAACAACACATCAAGAGACAAACAACTACTCAAGTCTTGTTCTTCCATCAACATCACACATCCATTTTTCCAGCAAGGGACAGAAGGTCAAAGGCCACAAGGTAGGGTCCAACAATCTCCTGCAGATGGGATATCTCAACTACTCTCTGTACACACATCCACCTTCACTGTTACATCAGCACACAAGCCCATCCTGGAACAAATCATTTACAAAAACAAACCATCTCCCTCCCAACCCTTCGGCAACCCCTCCCTTCCTTCTCTATCTCGGAATCAACATAATTATTTAATATTATTACTCAGAAATAGTTTCTCACTATGGTAAATGTAATAGAATGAATTGGCAAATGTAACAGAATGAATTGGCAAATGTAATAGAATGAATGAACAAATTTATCAAGCAATTTAGGCAAGTAAAGAATTTTTTTTTAAATGGATATTGAAATAAGGGGACACAAAAGCATGAACAGAAATTTAAGGAAACATTCGAAGGCTGAAGTTTCAGAGCATTTGCAAAGCAATAGCTTGATTTTAGATAAAAAATTACACGTAAAGGGATACAACGGAGCGAGAATTCCCCCTCAAAAAACACATCAGTTTTTTTGCTGACCACACAAGCCACATAGCACCTGGGGTAAACACCCCACTGGTGGATGGTAACAGCCTGATGACGGGATTTTGAGGGCCTGGGGACTTTGGTCCCCAGATAGACACACAAACATACAGAGAAACAAAGTGTTGAACATGAATATTCTGTTTGTTTCAATTCTGTAACATACTGAGTAAACAAAGAGTTTTGTAATCATGAGTGTTTTTGCTGAATTGTGTGTAACACACAGATAGAGAGAGCAAAGTCTTTTGTAATCACAATTAATTACAGTTGACTGAATGTTTTGTTTGTCTGAACTGTGTAAGCTTTACATCACAAATGAAACAGTGTACCACCAAGAAAGGGGTTGGAAATAGATGAGAATAATAGTAATGCTTAGAAAGAAGGAGAAGAAGCAGACCACACCAGAGCGCCCGCCAACCGCCCGCTAGAAAGATCACACATCACATTCATTGCTGAAGAAAGTGCTCAAAGATAAAGGAAAGGCAAGCATCTATACTACAACTTAGGGTGGCAAAAAATTACAATGACGACCGCCAGTTTCTAACCCTAAAATATCGGAATAATTTTTCATTGCAACCAATGGAGCACTAAATAAAAAATAAAAAGGCGAAAAAATAAACAAATTTCTCTCCTCGTAGAACATATGACTCAGTATTTTATACACATAGTCAAGTCGGAAAACCCACAAGGGCACACACAAATTCGCATACACAAATTCCGATTCCTTTTTCTGGCAGGTTCAAAACGACTAAACGCACATAGAAACCTTAAAAGGTACCCATTTCTACATTTATGTTTGATGCAGTATAATATTTTTAGTCAATAATTTATATCACATGATACCAGTATTCACTTGATTTGTAATGAACTATGTATATGTGAACTGGCTCTCTACAGATGATTAAATGTATTAATAGAATACTGATTGTTAATTTGTAACAACCCAGAAGGCACTAAATAAGAAAAGAAACAAAGCCTATAAAACACTTATCTTTTTGCTACTCCCAGCACTAATGACTATCACAAACTAGAAATTTGCACAAAATATCCAATTAGAAAACCCATGAAGGCACACAAGATTTGAATTCATTTTTCCAACACTGGCAGGTTCAAAACTACTATGTAAAGAAAAAAATCACTCACCACAACCTCAACAAACCGTTTGTTGAGGTTGTGGTGAGTGATTTTTTTCTTTACATGTTTCTATACGCCAAGTATCGCCACCCTGTTTGAATCCGTTTGGATCCCTCACAATACCATCTCCGTTGGAGAGCCACTCATCTCCTTATTTACAATCCAAAACTACTATGCACGCGCACAAACCCCGAAAAGCAACACACAAATAAAATTTCTATCAATTTCTTTGCCGCAACTTTTTCATGCTAGTTTCAATTTCATTTTGTGGAGATCAATTTGAGGGTTGGTTGGGTTTTTCTTGTGTTTTTTGTGTGTGCGTGTGTGTGTGGGGGGTGGGGGGGGGGCACTAAGGTGACAAACAGGGAAGAATTATTTTTAACAAGGCACAAATCCCTAGACTTAATATGGCAATGGTTTTACACAAGACAGCAACAATATTTTGAATTCACTGTCATCATAATCCTCACAGATGAATCCGATTAAATTTGACCACTTCGGTGTTGTCTCCACAAATAAGTACGATCTAATACACACAAGGTTTATATAGAAGCAAACAGCTCAGTCAGCACAGGATATCAGTGGTGCAATGACAAGCAATGTTCAAGTTACATGCTAATGATGGCATCATGATGTTACTATAAATAGGGTCCTATTCATAGAGTATGACTGACAACTATCTTTAATTCCAGACATTACATCATCCACGTATTAAATGATCGTTCAAATGGCCATTTAGATCAAAGGGTATTCAATAATTGTATATATATGAATTTCAATCATTGTATCAATCAGCTATGTATCAAAGTATTTTTTCAATCAATAATTTATACCACATGATACTTAACAGAATTGACTGAAACTCATAAAACTGGATTTTTCCAAAAAAAAGGGGGGGGGGGGGGTGTAGATCTGCATGTCTTAATACACTTCAATAAAAGTAACCCTGGGTTTTTCCAGCATAAATACCTAGTATGGGACTGACCTATTGGTTTCTGATGAGCTATTCATATCAACTGGTTCTCTAAGGTGGTTTTAAACATTTGAATTGAATCGATTAACAATTTACTTATTCACAACACTCATACAATCACCTACAGGTACATCACATCATTGAATAAATATCTAAGAAAGTCATCAGTCCACGTACAGCATAATAAATAAGTAGTCGGGCGTTATTAAATATAATATGTAAAAAAAAAAAAAAGGCAGTTTCATGGTGTAAAACTTTTTTTAAAAGGGAGAAGCCTTAAATACGTGTGGCGTCAGTAGTCTAGTGGTTAGGCAAATTTTTCTCACTTCACCCGGGTGTTGATTGGTAACTGGCTACAGACAGTAAAAGATCATGTCAGTATGTTAATGTTTGAGCGCTTGTAAAATGGCAGCTTGCCGCACTGTATGCTCCTCAGGAAGCTGTGAAAGCTTCTGAATGACTTTGGTTTGCCGGGGTAATAATGATTCTAAAGCCCATAGAGCCAGTATCGGGATATGCTTTATATAAAAGCAATCCATTATTATTATTAAATATTCTGTAGCAAACCAGAATAAATAAATTAAGGTTAGTGTTTAAAAACTCAATAACCCAACTTTAAATGGCACCATAAACATATCAAAGTAGGCAACGTCTTTGGTGTAGTAACAATCAAATCATCAAGGTGAGTTAAACCCATTATATAATGCAAATCGAGAAGTAAATGTCCCTGTCTTCACATACCAAACTAAATCAGCCATTAAAGTTCTTTCCCTCTGACAAATAGACCCTAAAGGGGTAGTTTGAATCAACCAAAAAAACAAAGCACTTTACACAATTTGTTTAAGTTAATTCGATTCCTGGAGTGATGAACGGCTTTTAAACAAGCATAAACGATCTGTATTACGAAGAAGAAAAACAGTCAAACATAGACCATCGCGTCTATAAAAAGATCAGACAAAAGAACCTAACCATACTTTTAAAACAGCTTGTCTTACAATACTGTAATATTTACAAACAAAAAGCTTGTAATATTTACAAACAAAAAGCTCAAAATAAAAGATGTCGATACAAATGAAATATAATAAAGTGAAGAACAATACCACCCTATCAATCGTATTCCTTCCCCTATTGCCTTGACTAAAGAAACATGAACGGTTTCAGATACCTACAAATAGAGCAGTCCTAGACGGCACAATGCACTAACATAGTAGTGAGCTGCAACGTAGATCATAACAAATTTCAACCACGAACAATATTCCAAATCGCAGATCATAACAAATTTCAACCATGAACAATATTCTAAATCAACTAATGGAAGAGTCTAAATTTTCTCACAGCAATCAGAAAAATTAACTATGCCACATCAGCTAATATTTTTAATGTAGACACCCTGTTGCCCACATAAAAGAAATCAAGAAAAATAAACCCAGCTGCCATACCCCCATGGGAAACCGAGAATACACAGCAATTGCAGAAAAGTTGCCGAATCAACAATTGAAACTGATCTAGGTGACCAAATCACACATAGAAATTAAAATCATAGCCATGCTATGATCAACAAATTACTGTTATGGGATTCACTTAAAGTCAACAGCATCTATACTACAAATTCATTCAACGCAGCCACGGAGAGTCTATGGCGTCAAGAAGAGCAGAGACGGCTAATTGCATCAACAAATAGTCAAAAATAGACCACCCATCGCATCTACAAATATAGCATACATACAGACAATCTGTCATATCTAAAAACAAATCCAGTCATAAAAAGCATATAACATCAACTCTAAGCGTAATCACAGACCGCCTATCGCATTGATAACAATAGCATTCAAAGACAGTCATTTGCAATAATAAACAACAGCAGTCATAGACCGCTTTTCCCAATTTAAACAACATAAGTCATAGACTGCCTATCAATATAAAGATGAACAGCAGTCATAGACCGCCTATCACAATAATAAAAAGCAGTAATAGACTGCCTGACAATATAATAATTAACAGCAATCATAGACCGCCTATCGCAATATCAAACAGCAGTCATAGACCACTTATCGCAATAATAAACAGCAGTCATAGACCACTTATCGCAATAATAAACAGCAGTCATAGACCACTTATCGCAATAATAAACAGCAGTCATAGACCACTTATCGCAATAATAAACAACAGTACTAGACTGCCTGACAAAATAATAATTAACAGCAGTCATAGACCACTTATCCGACTTATCGCAATATCAAACAGCAGTCACAGACCGCCTAACGCAATATCAAACAGCAGTCATAGACCACTTATCGCAATAATAAACAGCAGTCATAGACCACCTATCGCAATATCAAACAGCAGTCATAGACCACCTATCGCAATAATAAACAGCAGTCATAGACCACCTATCGCAATAATAAAAACAGTAGTCATAGAACACCTATCGCAATAGTAAACAGCAGTCATAGACCACCTATCGCAATAATAAACAGCAGTCATAGACCACCTATCGCAATAGTAAACAGCAGTCATAGACCACCTATCGCAATAATAAACAGCAGTCATAGACCACCTATCGCAACAATAAACAGCAGACATAGACCACTTATCGCAATAATAAACAGCAGTCATAGACCACTATCACAATAATAAACAGCAGTCATAGACCACCCTATCGCAATAATAAACAGTAGTCATTGACTACCTATCGCAATATCAAACAGCTGTCATAGACGACCTATCGCAATAATAAACAGCAGTCTTGGACCACTTATCGCAATAATAAACAGCAGTCTTGGACCACTTATCGCAATAATAAACAGCAGTCATAGACCACTTATCTCAATTATAAACAGCAGTCATAGACCACTTATCTCAATTATAAACAGCAGTCATAAACCACCTATCGCAATAATAAACAGCAGTCATAGACCACTTATCTCAATTATAAACAGCAGTCATAGACCACCTATCGCAATACTAAGCAGCAGTAATTGACCACCTTTTGCAACAACAAACAACACCAGTCATAGACTGCCTTTTATAACAAAAAACAAGCGCGTTCATAGACAGTCTATCGAAATAAAGAGAAGCCGAATGAAATAAAAGAGTTTGCTATTTGTTTCACTGCAGTTCTAAGGCTTGATCAACATTGAAAGGTAATTTTAGCACCAGGAAATAGATTATCACAACAAATCACTTTGAAAGAATAAGTTGGAAGTAGCTGACACACCAGAGCAACGAGTAACAAAACGTAAGTTGTCAAAGATTGCATGTGATAAATACAGACTAATCTAAAAATGAACGAAAATGGATCAGGTATAATAAAAGATGTCAAGAAGTAAAGAGACAAAGATGTCATAAATAAAGACAAATCAAAGAATACGTACAAAAAACTATTAAGTATAAAAAGAAGATGTCAAGAAGTACGTAGTCAAAGACTGCAAGTCATAAATAAAGACAAATCAAAGAACACGTACAAAAAATTATAAAGTATAATAAAAGATGTCGAGAAGTAAGTAATCAACTCAAAGAGTGCAAGTCATAAATAAAGACAAATAAAAAAAAATCTCTACAAAAAAGGATGGTGTATAATAAAGATGTCGAGAAGAAGTCGTCAAAGATTGCAAATCATATATAAAGACAAATCAAAGAATGTAAAAAAAGATAAAGCATGACAAAAGATGTCAAAAAGAAGTAAGGAGTCAAGGACTGCATGTCATAAATTATAGACAAATCAAAGAATACAAAAAAAGGTTCAAACGAAAACAGTTGTTGAGGATAGTCAAAGTAAAATAATCTACCAAGTCAAAACCAGTGTAAGGGGTTGCCTACAAAAAGAAGCCAATGGCAATAGATTGTAAAGCGCATAGAGCCAGTATTGGGGTATTGGGGTATGTGCTATATAAATGCAATCCATTATTATTATTATTAACATTACAGACCGAACAGATAAGCCCTCAAAAAGTATATGTACAGGCCTAAAGAGGACAAAAAAAGTACTCAAATATTAAACAGGTATTAAAAATAGATAGAGCAATCAAAAACTAATAGAGTCTAAAAAGTACCAACAAAAGACAGACAAAGACAATTGCAATACAGACAGAAAAGAGAACAGATTTGTCACAGTTAAGACACTACAGGCAGGAAATAGACAAGCTACAGAAAGTATAAAACGCATTAAACAGACGATTCAAAGAGAGTAGGCGTACTTGTACAAACTTCGTAAAAAAAAAATACGTAACTAGCAACAGCCAAATTGTAGAACAAAGAAAAAGATTATAGCAGTCACGGAGCAAAGTTATGATAAAAAAGATTTTTTCTATAGCAATTTTCTTTAAATGTACTATAGCGCATAATGTAAAGAACCAGTCGAAGTCATATGGCATTCCGAAAAAATGACTTGCAGAACATAATATAAATTGCAGGGAGAACATTGTAGTACAAAAAAATAGTAAAAAAGAAATGCAGTCAGATGGCATATTGTGATAACAAATATGGAGAAGATATTATCAAAGCAATTTTTAGGAAATAAGTTCTTACGTAGCCTGTCAAGTCTTGAAAGTGAACAGCAAAGACGTCCTATTTCTTTTACAATTGGGCAATCATAACCGCCTATTACGTTTATAAATCAACATACACGGCCTTTTACATCGACTAATAGGACCAATAGGGGGCCATTTACTGAACAGGAGCAGTAATAAACAGTTCTTTTCTCGTACAAATAGCCCACTTACAGACAGCCAATTGCATTTGCAAAAGGAGCAGTCACTTTAGCTTAATTCTTTAACTTTAATAACTAAACCCAAAAATAGCACATCACAACTATAAACAGACCTGTAAGTGGCCGCCCACAAAATTGTCTGAAAATTTTGCCAGGCCATACAGCCCAAAAGTCATAAGTTATATGTTCACCTCACGTAGGAGCTTGTCGGAACTTCGGATCACGGTCATATTGTTGGAACTGTACAAATGTTGAAACAGAATCATCGTTGACGGCCTTTCCCATCTAAAACGCTAGGAGCCTGTTGGAACTTCGGAACTTCGGATCACGGTCATATTGTTGGAACTGTACAAATGTTGAAACAGAATCATCGCTGACGGCCTTTCCCATCTAAAACTGGCACAAGCCATCACATCATTATATAAAGCAGACACAGTCACAGTTGGCCCATCGGATTAACAAAGAGTTTTCATTATATATTCAAAGACGACCTATCAAAGCTAGTCTTTGAATTGGAGCTACTCTACGGGTTGGTATGGATTAGATTAGACGACCTATCAAAGCTAGGTCTTTTAGCTACTCTAGGTATTGGATTGGACTGGATTAGACGACCTATCAAAACTCGTCTTTGAGCTACTCTATGTATTGGATTGAATTGGATTAGATGACCTATCAAAGCTAGTCCTTTAGCTACTCTACGTAGTGGATTGGATTAGATTACCTAGTAAAGCTAGTCCTTTAGCTACTCTACATATTGGATTGCAATTGGATTAGACGACCTATCAAAGCTAAGTCTTTTAGCTACTCTACGGATTGGATTGAATTAGACAACCTACAAAAAATAGTCCTTTAGCTACTCTACGTATTGGATTGGATTAGATTAGACAACCTATTTTAGCTACTCTACCGATTGGATTGGATTTGATTAGACAACCTTTCAAAGCTAGTCTTTTAGCTGCTCTACGCATTGGATTTAATTAGACGACCTATCAAAGCTAGTCTTTCAGTTACGCTACGTATTGGATTGGATTAGACGACCTATCAAAGCTAGTCTTTCAGCTACTCTACGCATTAGATTGGATTGGATTAGATTAGACAACTTATCAAAGCTAGTCTTTTAGCTTCTCTACATAATGGATTGGATTAGACAACCTATCAAAGCTAGTCTTTGAGCTACTCTACGTATTGGATCGGATTAGACGACCTATCAAAGCTAGTCTTTTAGCTACTCTACATATTGCATTGGATTAGACGACCTATCAAAGCTAGTCTTTTAGCTACTCTACGTATTGGATTGGATTAGATTAGACAACCTATCAAAGCTAGTCTTGTAGCTACTCTACATAATGGATCTAGTCTTTTAGCTACTCTACGCTATGGATTGGATTGGATTAGACGACCTACCAAAGCTAGTCTTTTAGCTACTCTATGTATTGGATTGGATTAGACGACCTATCAAAGCTTAGTCTTTTAGCTACTCTAAGAATTGGATTGGATTGGATTAGATTAGATTACCTAAGCTAGTCCTTTAGCTACTCTACATATTGGATTGCAATTGGATTAGACGACCTATCAAAGCTTAGTCTTTTAGCTACTCTACGGATTGGATTGAATTACACAACCTACAAAAGCTAGTCTTTTTGCTACTCTACTTATTGGATTGGATTAGATTAGACAACCTATTTTAGCTACTCTACCGATTGGATTGGATTGGATTAGACGACCTATCAAAGCTAGTCTTTCAGCTACTCTACATAATGGATTGGATTAGACGACCTATCAAAGCTAGTCTTTGAGCTACTCTACATATTGGATCGGATTAGACGACATACTCTACTGGTTGGACTGGATTAGATTAGATAACCTATCAAAGCTAGTCTTTTAGCTACTCTACTCTATGTATTGGATTGGATTGGACTTAGACCACCTATCAAAACTAGTGTTTTAGCTACTCTATGTATTGGATTGGATTAGACGACCTATCAAAGCTAGTCTTTTAGCTACTCTACTCTATGTATTGGATTGGATTGGATTAGACCACCTATCAAAGCTAGTGTTTTAGCTACTCTACGAATTGGATTGGATTCTTTTTTGTAAGAGTCTTATGTTATGAGGACATACATTCTTATTCAAATTCTACCAAAGTTCATATTTACATGTGTCATGTGCTGTACAAAACTATAGTTCTGATTTCATGTCTTTATATATGTATATTTTATCATTCTACTAAATCCAAAACAATTTTCTCTCAAGGACAATAAGGTATTATCTGGTCTTAAGCAACAAATAGACAAAATAATCATCAACAAAGGAATTACTGCATTGTGAAGTAGAGCACTTGATACCTTAGGCATCATGAAACCCAGCAGCAGATGACCCACATTAACCAGTAGAGCAATCATAGATTACCTATTGCAGCTACACAAAAAAAACGAAAAAGAAGCTGCCCTATCACATCTACAAGTAGAGATGCCATTGAAGACCTATCACATATATCTATAAATAAAGAAATCATAGACGGCCTATGGCATCTGAAATATTGCAGTCGTAGATGGCCTATTGCAGAAATGAAGAGGTCCTACACGGCCTATCACATCACCCAACAAAGCAATTATGGATGGCTTATTGCATCTAAAGTATTGCAATCACAGATGGCCTATCACAGAAACAAAGTGGTCATAGACAGCCTATCAGATTGTCAAACAAAGTCATCAAAGATGGCCTATCGCATCAACGACAAAAACAGTCATCCTAATCCTACCGCATCAACCAAAGAACGGTCAAAGATGGGGCAATCGCATCAATAAAAAGAACATTCATCAATAACCTATCGCATCAACAAAAGAACACGCAGCAATAGCCTTTGGCATCAACAAACAGTAATAGATATAGACTATCGCATCAACCAAAAAAAGCCAGTCATAAACAAACCTGTGTGTCAACTACAGAAACAGTCAACAGTCATAGCAGACGGACTATCGCATCAAGGAAAAGACAACCATAGACGAACTACGGCATTAACAAAAAGAACCGCCATAAACAGCTTAAGAAAAGAGCAGTCATTGCAGAGAGACTATCCAATCAACAAAAAGAACGGTCATAGATGAACTACATTGTTAACGAAAAGATCAACGAATAGAAAACACTAAACAGATTAGCAAAAAAAACCCACAAAAAACCCAGGTATTATTGCATTACAGAAAACAGCACAGTGGTGGTACTCATAGACGACCTATTGCATGAACAAATGAAGCAGAGAGAGACGGCCTATTGCATGAGCAAAAGACAAACAGAACATACATCAATGACCTAGAGTATCAACAACAAATAAAACAGTGATAGACATCCTATAACTGGCTGTAAAAAAATCTTTGGCGCAAACAAATTAATACATTTTCAACCACTCCATGCATCAACTAATAGAGCAATATATACTCAATAAAAATAGTAACAAACAGTGGGATTACTCGGAGAGGGGGGGCAGATCTGCACGGAAATGCACTGCAATGAAAATAACCCTGAGTTTTTTCTAGCATAAAATTGAGTAAGGGATTGAACTATTTAGGTGGAATGATTAATGAACCAGAAAATAGAGCAGTAATTGACGGCATATGGTATAACCAACAGAGTCATTTAAACAGTCAATTGCATCAACAAGTAGCCAAAGACAGCCCATATCATCAATAAAATAAGCAGTTTAGACGGCCTAGAGCATCAACAAAGATAGCAGATAGACAACCATAGACAACCTATTATCGCAACAAATAATTTAATTATCCACAGCCTATTATATTAACTAACAGAGCGTCTTCAGCGATCTCTCACATTGGCAAATAGAACAGTCATAAGCGGCCTAACCTATCAACTAATAGAAAAATCATCAACGATAAATCGCATTGACTATGAGTGCAGTCATCAAAGATCTACTGCGTCAACAAAATAGAATAGTAGTTAACGGCTGGCATAACAAATCAACAAAAAGAACAGTCACAGAGCCATCATACACGTCAATTTATCGAGTAGATACTAAAAGCCCTTTGCATGAACTAATAAAGAAGCCATTAAAAACAAGTGAAGTCTTACATGGACTATCCGATAAACTAATAAAAAAATTCATATACAGCCTATGGCATTGATATTGTTATACAGTGTATCTCAGCAACAAAAGAAAAAGTCATATATACGGATTATCACATTGACAAAAAGAGCAATCAGAGACGAGCTATTGCATACTAATATTGTGGCCTCGACAATCCATCAAATAGAAAGTAAAGAAGGAATATCCCATCAACAAGTGGAACAGTCATATATAGACGGCCTATAACATCAACTAAAAGAGTAGTCATAACGACCTATAACATCAACTATTAGAGTAGTCATAACGGCCTATAGCATGAACTAAAAGAGTAGTCATAACGGCCTATCAAATCAACTAATAGAGTAGTCATAACGGCCTATCAAATCAACTAATAGAGTAGTCATAATAGCCTATCAAATCAACTATAAGAGTAGTCATAACGGCCTATAACATCAACTATTAGAGTAGTCATAACGGCCTATAAGATCAACTATTAGAGTAGTCAAAACGGCCTATAAGATCAACTATTAGAGTAGTCAAAACGGCCTATAACATCAACTATTAGAGTAGTCATAACGGCCTATAACATCAACTAAAAGAGTAGTCATAACAGCCAATCGCATCAACTAATTGAGTAGTCTTAACGGCCTATTACATCAAATAAAAGAGTAGTCTTAACGGCCTATTACATCAACTAAAAGAGTAGCCATAAAGGCCTATAACATCAACTATTAGAGTAGTCATAACGGCCTATAACATCACCTATTAGAGTAGTCATAGCGGCCTATAACATCAACTATTAGAGTAGTCATAACGGCCTATCAAATCAACTAATAGAGTAGTCATAACGACCTATCAAATCAACTAATAGAGTAGTCATAACGGCCTATAGCATCAACTAATAGAGTAGTCATAACGGCCTATCAAATCAACTAATAGAGTAGTCATAACGGCCTATCAAATCAACTAATAGAGTAGTCATAACGGCCTATCAAATCAACTAATAGAGTAGTCATAACGGCCTATCAAATCAACTAATAGAGTAGTCATAACAGCCTATAGCATCAACTAATAGAGTAGTCATAACGGCCTATCAAAACTGCTTTTCATATCAACTAAAAGAGTAGTCATAACGGCCTATCAAATCAACTAAAAGAGTAGACATAACAGCCTATCAAATCAACTAATAGAGTAGTCATAACGGCCTATCATATCAACTAAAAGAGTAGTCGTAACGGCTTATTCTATCAACTAAAGTAGTAGTCATAACGGCCTATCATATCAACTAAAAGAGTAGTCATAACGGCCAATCGCATCAACTAATTGAGTAGTCTTAACAGCCTATTACATCAACTAAAAGAGTAGTCATAACGGCCTATCATATCAACTAATAGAGTAGTCTTAACAGCCTATTACATCAACTTAAGTAGTAGTCACAACAGCCTATCATATCAACTAAAAGAGTAGGCCAATCATATCAACTAAAAGAGTAGTCATAACGGCCTATCATATCAACTAAAAGAGTAGTCATAACGGCCTATCATATCAACTAAAGTAGTAGTCATAACAGCCTATCATATCAACTAAAGTAGTAGTCAT
>JAUKPP010210915.1:0-22947 GCA_032273245.1 Phyllaplysia taylori
GCTGGGGTAATAATGATTGTAAAGCGCATAGAGCCAGTAATTGGGATATGCGCTATATAAATGCAATCCATTATTATGTCATATTGTTTCTCAGGATAAGATCTGGTACTGACGACCGACACTGGCGACAGTGACACTGACTTGACACACAAACACACACAACACACACACTGTTGTCGCTGGTGCCAAGGCCCTACCTACACTCTCATTCATTGACTCTCAAGACACTCAAGTTCAAGTCTCAACCTTCTGAATTTTCCGTCACCCTGCCTCCGATGTGTTTATTATCGTGGCCAAGTGTGTCCTAACTACCCAAACGACTTAACCCACGGTAATTTACAAAGTGAATCTTTAACACATCTTGAATCTCAGATTGCTGAACACTACTACTAGACTTAGACTAGACAGACTGACTGAGACTGATTACTGATAGATCTAGATCTAGATTCTAGGCCTAATACACTACTAGTACTAAATCTAGTGATACTCTTCTCTTTCCCCAACAGACTTTAATTGTTCCCTTTGTCTTTGTCAAATTGTTGCTCACTTCTTCTAGTGCTTTAATTAAATCGAAGTGGCAATATACAAGTTAATACAACGGTATGTCTCCCATACGTATAGGCAAAAAATAGGCTAGATTAGGCTAATTACTATACACATGTCCGCGAAGTCTTTATATACATAACACTAATAATCTGGGACATGTGTATAGTATAGCCTAGGGGGGCTAGTTGCACTATACTATACGTATGTCCGGGACATGTGTAGCCTAGTTAGACTCATTATTAGGCTATACATCTGGGACATGTGTATAGCCTAGTGTACTCGCTGGGCTATGGACATACGTATAGCCACTGCCTTATTAAATTGAACAAGATTTATGCATGGCCTATGATGATGATCTCTATGCCCATGCTTACTTAGTTAGTGTCGGTGTGTGTCAGTTAAAAATATATAGGATAGGGCCTAAAAACTTAGTGATGGTAATGGTAGTCTAGATGCAAACTTTTTTTTCTTCAAAAGAACAACCAAGAGACTAATATTAATTGTTTGATTGATAGTGACTGACAGTGACATGTGATTATGCCATCATCATGTCATAGTCATAGGGCAGAAGGGAGTTAATTTTATTTTCCCAGTAATCGTAATAAATTTTTTTTTAGCAAATCAGTACAAATTGGGTATGCCAGGCGTACAACTTTGCATGCACTTGTTGACTTGTCTTTTGTTTTTTTAAATCTTAAGAATTATTGCTTGGGCTGATTAGGCCTATACAACGTATTCATATTTAGTTTGGATTCGCCATGTTTTGACACAAGTCTGCATTGCCCTTTTTATCAATATGCCCTTATTTCACACAATTGTTTAAATTTACGAGACGGATGTGGAAAATAATTTCACGCTGGCCAGCTATAGTCACCGAAATTGCTTTTAAATCAATTGAGGAAACTATTGCTGGTCAAAGTGAATTAAGGGAAGTTGAAGTTAATAAGATTTTAGGGGGATACAATTGAAAGAAATGCATGCACATTTTAAAAACTAATTATCTATTTTGGGGGGATTTTGAAAATAAATTGCGTATTTTATATATGTGACTAATATTTATGTTAAGTATTCTAATAAAAGAATTTATTGAAATATATAAATAAATTATACATAATAACAATTATATGTTTACCTTTATTTAAATAAGTAAAAGTAAGATTAACAACAAATCTATAACTATTTAAAAGCCCCTTTGCTTTCTTCAGGCTTTCTATTTTTCGCCAAGGTGCATTGTCTGTTGATTAACGCTAATTGACCAATGAACATCTAACAAATTGCATGTAGTAGCAAATCCTCTTAGAGTTAGAGGATTACAATATCTTCTTCAGCATTCCAATATTATATAACTGATCATGCATTCAGTCGCCCTGATATAGGCTGCTATCAGCTTTGGGTCTTTTCAGGAGCTCCACAGCTTAAGCTTCTGTCTCTTGTCGGTTTCCTTGGGCCAGAAATGGCATTGTAAAGTTCTGAAGGTTGGGCAGTCTTGGAGAATGTGTTGTGGGGTTTGGATTCCTGTGTTGCAGGGACATTCATTCGTGAGCGAGACTTTCAATTTGTACAGGTGGCTCACTGCAGTGGCCGGTCCTCAGTCAGAAGAGGATAGTCTGCTGATGACTCTGTAGCTGGTGGACTTGGTCATGACCATTTTCGACACAAAGCCTTCTTTTCCACATATCAAGCTGTAATGGTTGCGAATGATAGTTTTTACTTCGCTGTAGCTGATGGGGTTTTAATTTTTTAACCTATTTAGTCCGCAATGCTGATAGATATATCATAATCAACAAAATGTTTTTATTGATTTTCATTGTGAGTTGTGAGGCTTCTTTTGATCAATACGTTTGGTTTGACTTACTTAATTGCTTGGGTTTTTTTCTTTTCAAGGAGATATAAAGAGGGCATTGGTTGATTAAAAAAGAAAAAGAAGAGGATGGATTGGGACAACCAGCGACCAAGTGCTCCATCAACTCCATCTAGCATGTCCAGCCAGTCCACTGTCAATGCAAACACTGGACCAAGGAATGAAAAAATCCCAACTCTGAAGCAGATCTCTCCCAGTCCATCGGTGTCGGCGCTATCCAAATTGAATGATGATGATCTTCGCAGAAAAGGTATGGTACTTGTTAAAATGTCTTCACCTTTGAAATTTTGAAAGGTCACTACTTTGATACATACGTTCTTAGCATACATGCATTGTTTGGAAGAAAAGCTAATTAGCACTAACTCAGGAAGCAAAGGAGCCTTTTTTTATTGAGGAAAAAGTATCAAATTATTTTTTTTCTGTCAAACTATTTTAACATAATGTCTGCCTTGAACAAAACCCCAAAGTTTTATGATAGCACAACAAAGGAAGACTTTGATTTCTTTATTGAAAACGTAGATTAGTGGATTCTCTGCTTTGTGGTTGCTTCAAACACATTTAATATTTGAGCAGTAAGAAGGCTCAAATGATAATCATGTCATGAACTAGTGTTTGCTCTTGAAGTTGATTTGCTTGTAAATGAGTATGTTTGCCTTTAGCATATATATCTCGCTTTGTACCTCACAATATTTTATGGGTGAAAATTTCCCGGTTCTTTATAACGATATTTGATGCATTTTTTTTTCTTTAGGTTTGGAGGACCTACTTCGAATCCTCAGACGGGTTGAGGGCGATTACAAATCTCTCATGGCTGAACATGGAAATGTTGTCAAGGATGTGAACAGACGCTTTCAGATATTTGTCCTTGAGACACGTAGCTTGAAGGATGTAAACCAAAAGCTACAAGATGATAACCAAGAGCTCCGAGATCTCTGCTGTTTCTTGGATGATGACAGGCAAAGAGGGCGCAAGCTGGCCAGAGAGTGGCAACGTTTCGGCCGTTACACTGCTAGTGTAATGAGGAGTGAGGTATTTGTTTTTTTAGTCATTGTTTAAACCGATGAATTGACAATTACGAGTCTTAAAGTGGTATGCTGAGAAACGGGATTGTGCACAATGCAGTTAAGAATAAATTGTAGCTGTTTTTACAATCTAAATAGTACAAATTCAATTCACTATTTGGTTCTACTCTTTTCTCTGCTCAACAATATCACAAGACAGCCAACTACTGTTTGCTTCTTTAGCCTGTTGTAAAAATCTCATTGCATCTTCCCACGACCAGAGCTATTAATTAATGTAATCTCTCTACATTCTCATGAGTTTTCTTTACTCTTTATGTTGTCTCTGTGTATTGTTGCATTCCTAATAAACAGTATTTATAGGCCGGAGTTTGCAAGCTAATGGTTTTGAATTGAATATATTTGGTCCAATTTTTACACTAGGTGGCTGTCTATCAAGAAAAGCTTCGAGAACTTGAAGAGCGCCAGGGTGAGTTAGTGACAGAAAATATGGAGTTGAAGGAGCTGTGTCTTTATTTGGATCAAGAGCGTGTGCGGATGACAGGAGACCGAGATGAGGGAGATGGAAGCAGTAATGGAACTGTGACAGGTCATGAGGACGGTATTGTAGCCATGGATACAACAGGCTCAGTCACTCCTACACCATCTGTTACACACATGAATAACTTCTCATTAAGTAAGTTACTAAAAGATTTGCTGAAGCTTTTTTTTATCCTTATTTTAACACTGGCGTCTGTGTTGTAATGGTTAGGCGCTTTGCCTATCACGCAGAGGACGTGAGTTCAAGGCCCGCGTGGGGCAGTTTGTTTTTCTGCTGGAACAATGTCCCTCTCGGCCTGGTTTGGCCCTGACAGACAGGGTCGAAGTAGCCCATCCCTTAAATGACCTTACAGTGTTGCAAGGGGCGTAAAGCTAAAACAAAAACGGAAACTTATTTTAACATACAAATAATTACCGAAAATTCGATTATTTATATTTTAGAAATGGCATCAGCAGTTTGAATTTGAGTAAGTAGAAGAAGATTATGCCCTGTGCACCCTCGAATAGAAACATGGCATAGTTAAGATGTTTGGTGGAAGTAAAGCACTCTGCCTCCTTTTTTTTTGTCAAGACATTTTCGTCTTGCTGAGTTGTCACAATTGGATATTTCTTTTCCATAGATTTGAAAGCATAGAAAGCTTCTTGTAGAGAGGGATATGACATTGAATTGCTTTTGGTTTGGTTAGGCTGCAAGTCCACTGGCATTTTTTGTCAGCTGCCGGCCAGGCTCGTATGCAAATGAGCTTGTTTTGGTCAGTCACTTACTTCCTTTGCCTGACTACACAATTTCCATGCATGCAGGTTTTTTCGTCAGCCATACAGGTGACTAAAAAAAGCCTAGATTCAATTAATTTTGAAAGGAAATTTGCATCTTTATGACTTTATGTACATTTTTGCTTCTTCATTGCACTTTACATTATCAATATAGTTGTAGGCCTATCTCATTATAATATGTTGTTCAGTAGTAGATTTGTGCTGAAAAACAGCAAAAAAATGGAATTAAAGCAATTGGCGTAGATTATTTCGTTCCCAAGAGAGCTTTGGCCCAGAGCCGTGTGTGTGATTCTCAACACTAGTAATCACAACACACTGGGCTAAAAATAAATTTGGCCTAGCCTGCCCATGGTCTGACGCGGTGGACGTGAATTGTTTTTGAGTCGGTTCTACACCATGCAAAAACGTGGAATATTAGCCTGGCCTGGAAGTGATCTTATTTTGGTGGACGCGTTTATCAGTTTTATGTCCCTTGGAACGCTGTAAGGTCATTTAAGAGACAGAATTCAATTTGCTCTTTTATCATTGGATGATGATAAATAGCCCGCCTTATACCTTCTTGTGTAGAGATTACAGGAGAGTTACAATAGTGGTTGTGTAATGTTGTATTTTTTAGTGCTTGATTTTTAATTTAACCTTGTTTGGGTTAACGGGTTAGATTTTTCACTTATGAACAATGGCTTGAAATAATTGACAATCGTCAAATCTTTTTTAAAGCACAAAGTTCTACAGTAAGTTACATCAAAGAGTTGGAGCTCAAAGTGCACAGACTGGAAGAGGAGAAGAAGTCCCTGGCTCAGGTGAGAACAAAGGTGAACAGCAGCCGTGTGTTTATGGTGTCTTCTCTTGATGTATAATCATGTGCCTCTTCCCTGTTGTTATATTTTCCTATCAGACATTACTAGGTGGGGAGGGGAAAAATATTCTCTACAAAGGCAATGCACCTTTGTGTCCAGCACATATCTGGCATTTGCAAAGCTGTGCATATCCTTATAAATCTGAAATAGCATCTCTATAAGATGAATGAAGCTTTACAAGAACTTTGAAGTTAATTGTGAAAACTATGATGTCAACTTGAGGCAAGCTGGACAGTCTATTATAATTTTTTTTGTTCTCTCACTGCATTCCCCATCTTTGCTGCGGTTACAAATCTGGGTTGTTTTTTTTTTTTTAGCAAAGCAGGGATATAAAGTATTTCATTGGTTTGGTTTTGGTTTAATGCCCAATGCAACTCTGTAAGGTCATTTACGAGGCGGGACCTCCGAATTTTACATCCATCTCCGATAGGACGGGGGGCCGGAGCCATGAAAACTCCGAAAAAATCCCGGGGCTCCTACCAGGATTCGAACCCGGGACCTTCCCATCTGTAGGCGGGGGTTGCACTACCGCTCGGCCATCGACGCCCCCAAGTATTTCATTGACCTCCCATATTAATGTCTGCGATTGTGATTTCCAGAGAATTGAGAGGAACAACGCAGAGGGAGTAGATGGTGGCCTGAGAGGGAATGATGTATCAGCAGCAGATGACATTTCTGGCCTCAATCCTGATCAGGTAGAAAATGAATGCTTGTGTTCTTTCTGTCTCTGCTCTTCGTATGATACTTTGCTAGTTGCCAAGTGTCCCGTGTTATGCAGAGCAATATTGTTTTTTCAGTGATCCACAAATCTTTTCCTTTATTTTTGAAGTACATGAGGGTGGCTGTCAGATCCTTTTGTGTGGTCTGCTTCTTCTAGCTCTTTCTAAGTGTTATTATTGTCTTTACCTACCTACTTACATTTTCATAACTTGATAGTACAATGTGAAAAATGTAGAGCCTAAAAAAACAAACAATGGGAATCCATTGTAATGCAAATCTTGAAAGAAAGGTGGTATTTTTCCTTCATTAGGCCATTAAATGGGTCATTCTTTGGGTTTTGATTTGCAAGTATTTTGTGAATTTACGAAAAAAGAAAATAAGTGTGTATTGTTTGTAAAATCAGTCTTTTTCTAATCTTATGATTTGGCACCTCTATGCAAATGTGTTTTGTGGCCTACTCTTGATTTTTCATAACTAACTGTAGACTTTCTGCGACTTTCTTTGTTCTTCATATCTTGTGCATAAAAAAAAACTCTTTTGTTTTGTGAGTGATTTTCAAATCTTTTATTTTTGCACATTGAGAAATGAATTTTGACTTAAATATTCTTGCACGTAAATGTGTTTGCTTGAACTTTGAAGAACCCTCTCTGTCCAGTAATAGCATTTTAAGTCCTGTTGTTAATGTGGTTTCTTGTTGTTTCTTGTTGGTATAATCTCTTCATCATCATGGTCATTCCACATTTATCCAAGTAATTTTTGGGCAATTCAGCTTATTCTGCGGGTCGTCTTATTCTATCAGCAATACTCTTTGTAAAAAGTACCTAATGTATACTAGTCTAGAATGTATGCTAGGTTTGTTGAAAGAAAGCTCTTTATTTTCACAAAATAAAATTTTTTTTGCTTTTTTTTCTTTAAAAACAATTACTTTCAGAGCAAATGTGGAATGGCTGTGACAATATGCTGCTAGAACTTAATGAGGGGGAAGGTGGGGTTGAGGGGAGAAATTAGCATATGATTATGATATTGCAATTGTTTCTAATATTTGGCGGGTTTTTTTTATGATCTATAAAAATCAATTTCCACCCATATTATTGGTATAGAAACAATGTCCATGGCTTTAGATTCTAAGATGAAACTTCCATTGTCTTGAGGGTTTCCCTACTGCTACTTACTTGTATCTGCTGCTTCTTACTTGGAAAAGATAATATTTTTTAGGCAATTTAGTCAGCTCTTCAAAATGGATCTTTGCAAGTACCCAATACTGTGCATTTGTGCCAATACTTGATGAAGTTAATGTTAGCTATTATTGCAAAGCTGCAATAGCTTTTCAAAAATGAGAAACTGATGATGCTTCTAGAAGGGAATAATTGCAGTGGTCAACTATGGCTCTGTTGAATTTTCATGAGTTCTGTTTATACGATTGATGAGAAAAAGTTCCATTCAGGTGTAATTAAGTAATAGGTTGTTGTTTTTTTCTGTTAAGTCTGTCAGCTGATAGATAATCTCATACCCACTGTATCATTTTTTCTTGATGTGTAAAATTATTGTTTTGCTCTGTGGTTTTGTTTTTTCAATCATTATTTTTTTTGTATCTTCATTATTGTGAACAAAGTGTGTTTCTGCAGTTGCATGATCTAACATGTCTCTCTCCTTTGTGCATGGTGTGTTGTAGTCAGTGCATGCTCCATTGAGCCCTTCCAATCGACGATCGTCAATGTCAGGAAAACCAGAGGCTGTTGTGCATGCCATGAAGGTTTGTAGATCTGTTGTTAATTGTCAACCTTTTGGAGGATACTTCATTTCTCAATAAGTGGGAGTTGGTGGGCACACTAGTGTGATCTTCTTCATCCTCTTCTTTCTAACTGTCACTACTGGTGTAATCTACTTACTTGCACTGACATAGTGTCAATGGTGCAGTAAACGGCAATGAAAGCATTTAGTGGAACACATCTGTCTCGTCATAAATCTATTTTAGAATAAAATTTTGTACATTGACCTTCTTGTGGCTTTTGATAATGGAAAATGAATGTTGTTGACCGGCGCTGTGGTGTAATGGTTAAGCTCTTCGCCTTACAAACGGGAAGACCCTGGATCGATCCCGGATCGCCGACAATCTGAGTTTTTTTCTCTCTCAGCTCGGGTTGGCCCTGACAGGCAGGGTCGAAGTAGCCCGTCTCTTGAATGACCTTACAGTGTTGCAGGGGACGTAAAACTGGTAACCAAAACCAAACCGAACGTTGCTGTCCATTTCTCTACCACTCCTCGTGAACACATTTCTGATATTTGCACTGATGAACACATTCTCTTTCGCTGTTACTTTTATGAAAAATGTTCTGCTGTAGGCCTATATTAGAAATCCCTTGCCTGTGGTATCCATGCCTTTCTCTGACCGGCGTCTGTGGTGTAATGGTTAGGCGCTTCACCTATTATGCAGAGGACGTGAGTTCAAGGCCCGCGTGGGCAGTTTGTTTGATCAAGTATATATCTCCGTTTTTCTGCTGGGACAATGTCCCTCTCGGCCCGGGTTGTCCTAGACAGCTAAGGTCGAAGTCGCCCGTCCCTTGAATGACCTTACAGTGTTGCAAGGGACGCAAAACCAAATCTATCTATCTCTCTCTCTCTCTCTCTCTCTCTCTTTACCTCCACAAATATGCATACCCTGGTACCCATCTGAAGCTATCCACACATAGGCACACACCACAATCGTTTACACATATACTGACCCTTGACCCATGCAAGCACTAAGCACCCACTCTCACCACAGATACACTCTCCAGTTTCTTAATTTGTCTGTTCATGATGCTTTGAGTCTGTGCCTACAAGGTACAAGTATGTCTTACACAGTATGGCGCTCTCACCAACTTGTTGCCCTCCCTCTGTCAGGTGCTACAGGTACATGAAGAGCTGGAGAAACTTCCTGTTGAGGAAGAAAACCTGGACGACCACGAGAAGGCCATTGTCAGAGAAATGTGCAATGTAAGTAGGGCGCGCTGTTTATTTTTTTCAGTGGAAATTTTGTTCTCCTTTCAGCATTATGTTGGTGACCCCAGTAATTATTCCTTATGGTAAAAAAAAAAAAAAGGAGAGGAGGGGGAATTATTTCCAAATCTAAGAATAGGAGCAGGACTTTTCTTTGTTTCTTAGCATGTGATGTGGAACTCTCCTCAAATGATTTCATCACCAGTGTTGTTACAGATGCTTATCAAAAGAATTCATGTGCTTTCCATTATTAGGATATTTTGCTGAGATAATTCTACTCACGTAATGGCAAAAAAGAGACAGACTTGTTTTATTGATTCACTATTGCGTAAAGTGATGCAGGTTGTTTTTTTTTTTTATCTGAGACATATTTGTTCATGTATCAAATAGACTGCACCAATGTTATTGATACATCAGAATCTGAATTTGTGTTAATAACATTCATATTCTGGAATGTTAAAATACCTTTATGCTCTGTCTGTTCCCAGG
The DNA here is from genome assembly GCA_032273245.1 of Phyllaplysia taylori. Lineage (NCBI taxonomy): Eukaryota > Metazoa > Mollusca > Gastropoda > Aplysiida > Aplysiidae > Phyllaplysia > Phyllaplysia taylori. Next base: position 9,786 of record JAUKPP010210915.1, read on the forward strand.
TTGTTTGGAGAAAACTAGGTGATGTGGGAGACGTGGGCAGCTTTAATGAGTCGTCTGACAGCCTTCTTGACCCCCCATATGTACCAGATTCTCCCATAAAACCCAACAGCTCCATGATGTCAGCAGTCGGCGGAGCAGCTGGTCATGGACAGGCCCACTCTCACAGCGTCTCCCAACCACAGCCGCAGATGGCCAGCACTCCCCTGGCTTCCGTTGGCAAGATGGGCCACCCAGAGGCAGCAGCAGCACCACCACAGGCCCAGCCAATGGATTCCGAACACTTTCACAACATGCAGCACAGACCAGACAGGCAGCAGCAGCCGCAGCAACAGCATCATCCTTTTCGAACACCTCATGAAATTGGTCACGGACAGCCCGCTGCTCCGGCACAACAGCAGCCGATTCCCAGCCAGGGTTATCCCCCTCCACGAGGGAGAGAGCCTCCTCCTCCTCCTCAGGCGACCAGTGTTCCACATTCGTATGTACAACACAGACATGGAGATCGAGATCCTCCAGATCTGAGGAGTAGGCAGGATTCTGTGGCAGAGAGAGACCGATACATAGCTGAGAATGAGAGGAATTTTAAATACTCCTCAGAGAACCCACACAAATGGAGGGAGGAAGATAGGAGGAACCCAGACCATCACAAGTACACTCCATACTATCCGGGTGACGGTGGCAAACCTGGTCAGCAGCAACCACAATTTTCAGGGCACCCACCAGCCTCTCAGATGCACTCACAGCAGCAATCACGCCCTCATCAAGATGTAGCGGCGTACCCTCACTACACAGACAGAGCAATGGATTTGGGGCCTAGAGATCCGAACCCACCTCCTCATCATCAGCAGGACAGGCAACCCCCTCCGCCAGTCATGCCTCGGGCACATGATCAACAACGTCACTTGTCCTCATCTCAGGGCTACACAAACCACGGCGGGCCGCCAGGCAAACACAGCGATATGAGCATCCCGGGACCTGGTCGCTTCCCTCAACACCCACCGCAGCAGGGAAGGAACCCTCAGCCCCACGGACACCAGCCGGTCAGACTGCTGGACGCACCAGGTGTTCACCGCCACAACCCACCTCCTACCTCAGACTCTGGGCCCGGACCACAGGTGCCAGTCCAGATGCAACGGAAGGAAGATTTCGCCCCACCGTCACAACCAAGACCACGCAGCAGGGGGGAAAATCGGTACGAGGACAGACATTCTGCGGAGAGAGATCCAAAACCAAACCACCCAACGTCTCGCTCTTTATCAGCATCGTCAGCTCCCGGCCCACACCCGTCAGGCGGCCCAGCGCCTCAAGGACAGAGCATGTCATCTGGCCCACCTCACCCACCCGCCGGTCAGGGCATTGCGGGATTCAGAGCGTACCCCCCACCCCAGTCCAAGCCAGCCCCACCCATGTCCTCCTGGAGAGGTGCACCCGCTCAAGACATGCGTGCGCCTCCAGGGGGTGGGGGTGGTTACCCGCCTGGCCCCACACCAAGACCTAATTATAGCAACCCCCCTGTACAGCAGGGAAGAGCCAATAACCCTACTAAAAGGTTTCAAGAACAAGAATGGAGGCAGACCTACTTAGATGATAGCGATACCTTATAGTATCTTGATATTCTATTTCTCATGTTGTGAAATTTACCATAGATCTGGATATCTTTTTTTTGTTTGTTTACACCATGATCAAAACTATATTTTCTTCTTTTTGACTTGTGAATAACCTATATATATGTAAATAACCTTATACAATCTGTCGAGTTGGTGCCAGTAGAGATATTCCCTTCTATCCATGTGTTTCTTATTCACTGCATTTGTTTGGTCACATGTTTGCATGTTATTGTTTGCTAGTTGAACACAAGAGTTGTGATTTTTACAATTTACTTAAAAACTTTTTATAGCTTTCATGTGTCATTACAGGTTATATTTGCCTTAAAGCTGAATTGCTGTTTATTCTATTCGACACACAATAAGACACTGCTTAATATATGAATTGTTGGGGGAAGGGAAACCAGAGAAATACTTATTGCTGAATTATACATTGAAATTGTATGCCTGACTTGCCGCTGTTATTCAATACGTTGTTTAAAAAATTATGACTTGAAGTTATAGTATTTCCTTGGAAATCCATTGTCATTTTTTATCACTGCAATGTAAGCTGGTCACTTCAGTTTGGAGACTGGAACTTAGGTCGTATAGAGCATAAAATTTGTTGATGTACCGTACGTCTTAGTAATGTGTTTAAAATTCTGTAGAAAGGAAGATTGAGAATGACACAAACTGTTCTAGGTCATATGTAGCGTGTTCGGGATTCTAGTAGTAGCTAGCTGAGTGCAGTTGTCTCTTGGTTTTCAAAGTGCCTTTTCTTCTCATGCCTTCCCTTTGCCATTCCGTTCAATTATGTCTCACCCTGTATGCACTTTATATCATTGAATCATTGGTGTAATTGTCTAACCATATTTTCTTTCTGATGGACATTATTAGAAAATTCCATCGACAATTCTTTACTTCTAAGGAACAGATTTCTGATAATAAATATTCATTATTTTTTTAGACAAATGTCACTTGTCAACCTTTTTCTTCAACTTTGAAATAAATAATCATAGGTCCAGCACAACTGTAAACATATTTACATGCAACATTTTGCTTTAAATATATTGAAACTAGGCAGTGTGTGGGGAAAAATTATCAGTGATGCATTTCGATAGGCTTCTTAATTGATGTTTCAGAAGACTTGATACATGTATGTTGATGGATTGTCCATCTTTGTCTAAGAGAAAACATTTTGAATACCATCCATGGTGCTTTTGCAAACATCTAAAATTGAGTCTGAACAGTTTTATGTATGAATGTATCCGTGTTAATGTCTAAAGATGCAACCATTTTACTTTCACTCAAACTTAGCAGACTGTATTTTATACCTAAAATTGTAGACTGTTTTCCTTTCTAGTTAAAAAACAATCTTTTCTCTTCTATTATTGCATTATACTGGGGTACGCGTACCTTGAACAAATGAAACACAATGATCCTGTTACTATGTACAATGTTGTACTATGCAATAGGGCATAGTATGCAAATGTTTGATACTCAGTAATTTTGCAGCTGTAGAATCTTTTTATCTGGTCACATTAACCATAATGACTTCTGCATTTACAGCTTTGTATCTATCTTAAAGCATTACTTATTCTTCATCTAGAACTAAAATGTGTTCTTGCCAATGTGTTCAAATTTTCAGTGGAAAGACTACTTCACTTGTAGACCTGACAATCGCTTAAAACATTTTTCTCGTTTCACCATATTGTCATACGTTATATAGGTTGTAATTTTGACAATTTTTTTCTTTATGCTGTGGAACAACGATATTGAAGTCTTTTTATGAGAGCACAGTTTTGTTCCAGTGATTTAATCTCAACATCTTTCTGTAGCCATGCAGATACATTGATTCATATCATCTGTTAATACCTTCAGTTCTAGAACTTCTATAGAAATTGTAGGTAATTTCACATCTGTCCGCTTACTTGAATATGGTTTGGCAGTTGGTCATATACTTGGTAAAAAATAAAGTGGGTGCATTTTCCTGTTTTTTTCATGATAAAACTTGACAATGGACAGTGGTGCACGCATTCTTGTTTGGCTGAGTGTGTTTTCATATTTCTACAACAGTTGTTTCTCTACGAAGATTATACTTTTCACATAGTAGTGCGTTAATAATCTACTGAGGTGCTGACTTGAAAGAGTGAAAAAATACTTTGTAATTTGTTTCCAGGTGCTATAGATTAGATATAAGAAGTATAATGTTTTGGCTTTTAGGCAGGTTTGATGGCTGAAAACTTGTATTCACAAAGCCAACATTCAATAGTGAAAGATTAGCATTATAAGCATGACAAATGTTTCATCCACATATAATTTGAATCTTTCTCCTATGATGGAAGTCTCACCTAGAGCTATACTTTTTTCTACCTCAATGAAGATTTCACAACACATAAGATGAAAACTCGAAATATCCTTTCGTTAAAAGTCTGCCTTTTTTATTGTATTTTTCCCCCCCTTTAACCTGTTACAGTTACTGACATTACAGGGGAACATTGTGCTTGCATAAAAACATTTTGTCAGTAGACATTTTTCTTTGGTCTAGTCCTTTATACTGTAAACCAATATTCTTTGCAGTATTGAAAATTTACAGGGTGATGTTATTAGTTACAAATCGTGAATCTTAATTTATATCTTTGACATTTCAATTTGTTAAATTAACATTCTGAAAAACTTTTCTAGCTTTTCTGAAATTTTCATGCACTACCGGTATTCATAATGTGGGCTTTACAAGTGAGTCTTAAATGAACAAACTTTTGTACTGTTTGATACTTAACCCTGATATTTGTGAAACAACCTTTAGTATTTTTTTATACTTAACCCAAGGATTTGTAAATAAGGTTTGAATATTTTGTGCTGCTATTTCAAAGGTTAATATGTGACAACTGCTATAATTCTAAAACAAAATATCTTGTTTGAGTCTATAATAACAATGGATGGCTGGTTATTGTTTGTGGTGGATCTGTCTTTATAGGCCTACTTCTGAGAAACTCTTGTCACAATTTATTTCATGGTCTATCATATGGACTAATTACGACCACCACAAGGCTGGTGTTTTAATGCCTGGTCTCGCTAGTCTCACATTACAATCTGTCATACAATAATTGGACATTAAAACTGTTCAGAAAAATTGTTACGTGAGACCACCATATCAGATAAAAATTGAATGATTTGGCGATGGATTGGAAGCTTAAACAATGTCATTTTCAAGGATCGAGAAATCCAGCGCTGCCTGATATTTTCTGTGCGATTTAGGTCAAATTTTGGAGTGACTACGAAGCCTGCAAAACTCCTTTGAAGTTACCGCCACCCAGAGTAAATTTCTTTTAATACTTATCGCAGCTCAAAAGTGATTTAATTTTTGGAATCAGTGCATCAAAATTAGCAAAGTGACTTCAGACAAATCTGATTTGTCTATATGTTAGTGCTTTATTAGCACCTGTTAAATGGCAGCTTGCACCGAATGCTCCCTAGGAAGTTGAAAAGGTGTCTGAATGACTTGGTCTGCAGGGGTAATAATTGATTGTAAAGTGCATAGAGCCTGCTTTCAAGCTGGGATATGCACTATATTAATGGCGTCATCATTATTTTGTGGCGCAACACAAGAGGAGTAGTCTCCCATTTTTAAAAGAAAAATTACGATCAGAGCATGAGACCACAGTGTGCACTTCCATAAAATTGACAGTCGTGGTATGCACTGAATGTGAGACCGGGGCATTAGATTCTATAATTTCTTATTAAAGAATTATCACTCTCAACTAATTTAAGTATAATTTATTTACATGACTTGAACATTGATATTATTTATAATGCCCCATCTTAGTAGTCATGATTGGCTGACCTATTCTGCAAGAGGTATCCAATCATTTCCTTAAATTCCCTGGTATCAATGGGATCCAAAGTGCCTGAATCTTCTGTAGCATTCCATCAGATAGGACATGTGCACTGTGGGGTTGTTTTCAGAGATGCATGTTATGAGACAGATCTTTTAGTGAATCATTCTTCATATAATTTCTGTCAAAGGTTTCATCAGCTAATATTTAATCTGTGAACCGATGGATTTGTAGGGGAATCAGTGTTAATCCATGATGAGTTCAGTTGCTGAAACGTGTTCATTCACTTTGAGTTTGAGTATTCAAGAACTTTTAGTCTTGTCAGAGTTTATATTGCTTTCCACCTACACCAACAAGTATTTTGAAGCCCACCTTTTAAAAATGCCTGCCCATGGTTTGGTTTCCAGTTTTACATCCCCTGCAACACTGTAAGGTCATTTTAAGGGACAGGCTACTTCAACCCTGCCTGTCTGGGCCAACAAGGGCTGAGAGGGAAAAAAATCCCAGCACAGAAAAAACCCAGATCGTCTGCACTTGGGCCTTCCGTGTGACAGGCGAAGAGGCTAACCATTACACCACAGCGTTGGTATGCCTGCGCTGCAATGGGATGGTTCAGGATTGGATTCATAGGTGGTCAACTGGGATTTTTTCAGAGTTTTTATGTGTCTCCAAGCCCACCCTATTGGACATTGAAGGTAAAGAAATGGGAATCCTGTCTCTCTAAAATTAACCTACTTGTTTTGCAAGGACTTAAACTGAAACCAAACTGAAATTCTATGATTTATTAATATTATAATAAAGGTTTGAAATGTTAGCTCAAGCATGAACCTTTTGACAAAAAATTAACTTGATGAATGATTTTGACAAAAGGGACATTTTGAAAGGGGAAGCTGTGCAAAGAAAAAAAAATTCATTGGTTTGTTGAAACCTAGTATGGTTCTGTAATTTAAGAATGATGAATTTTATAGCCTTGACACTTTCTTTTAGTTTGTTTAGGCGTTATATTGCAGACCGTCATGACTGATGTACTTGGCAAATTGCTTGTCTAGAGCTGTTTGCCTTTGTTTTGTAGTCGCTTTCTATATTTTGATTGCTTTTGCTCTTTCCGCTGTCCATTTTTTAAGAGTGATGAATGATATTGCATGTGTTAATATAGAAAGTGTGCTGTTTTTAGAGCAGTTGCCTTCCTGACGATGGTGCAGTGAGTCTTAACTCTGTATATAATGAGGTGTGGGGTAATAATATTTTTACACCCTTCACCTGCTTTACTTGTTGAGAAAAAGTGTTTTGCGTTGTGAAAGGATTAAAGATCTCTATGATCTAAGTGAACACACAATGGCTGTGTTAATAAATAAATTCCTTGAAGATTTCAAGTTTTGTTGTGCTTTATTGATTTTTTAAAGTTTTTTGTTGTTGAATGTTTTTGTTTGTTTTGTTGAGGTCTTACAAAACTTCTGACACTGAAAGGTAGTAACACTAAGCTCCTACTTTGTTTTTGTGTGTATGTGGTGACATTTAATTTCTCTGCTCTCACTTCAAGAAGTGTTGGCTCTTTCATCCATGTATCTGCCGAGTATTTCAAGGGCAACTCAAGAATGTTCTTGTTTTATTAAGCATGAAAATTAATCCCAGTGGGTTAGGGGGCTCTCAGGGTTTAGAGGTTATGGTGTTTGCCTCGTATGCCAATGGTTGAGAATTTGGACTCTGGCAATTGTAGGCATGTTATCGCCAATAATTTTTCTTCTCTTCTTCTCCTCCTCTTTCTATACCTTGTCTCCTCTTTCAACTAATTTTCTGACTCTTCCTCTCACTCTCTTCCTTGTCTCCTATTCCCTGCTACTCTTGTTGCCTGCCTTGCTTCTCTTCTCTTCGTCTTTGTCTACTCCTTCCCTTTCTATCGCACCCCTGATCGTAAAGTTGGTAAGATCAAACACCAAGTCTTCTCGGATAAGAACAAAAAATCTCGGAGACCCCACGTGCACATTGCGAACGTTAAAAATCCCTTGGTGGTTGAAAATAAAAAAGAGTAGGTCTATTAGGCTGCCACCCGGGTCCAAATTAAAAATTAATCCCTACCCAAAATACTTTGGAATGGTTCTCGGCACCGAAATGACCTTAAAAAGAGTCAATGGAGCGGTAAAATTCTAACCAAAGACAAACCACTGGGTTAATAATAATGATAATAATAAATAGCATTTGTATTGCGCATTTCCGTTTTCTAAAAAATGTTCAATGCGCATTACATTACATCATTTTCACAATTATAAAATCTTGTCTTGGAAGCTAGGACATCGATTGGTTGGCTGATTAGTTGTTTTTTATTCCAGTAAACCCCCCAGTCCCAGGATTCAAACTCCGGACCTATCCCTGGAAAAGGGAAGGATTAGCAATTTCAGAATGTATTGAATATGACTGCATATGAGATGTCACCATGTGGAATTTTACACCTTAAAATAGAACAGCTTTGAGGCCGAGGAGATGATGTTGGCTATACCAAAGTCTGTGGTGTAATGGTTAGGGTTAAACTCTTTGCCTATCACATGGAAGACCAGAGTTCAATCCCACAAGTGTATGAGCAAGCACCTGCATCTTTCATCTGGGGTTGGCCCTTACAGTCAGGGTCTAAGCAGTCCGCCTCTCTTATGATCTTACCAGTGTTGCAGGGGACGTATAATTCAAAACCAAACCAAACCAAATGAAGGTTTAAGTATTAGCAGCAATCAGTCTAATTTAGACGAAGAGATTGAGAACATACTCAAAGATACGTGTATGGTAAAGCTCTTTGCCTTTCACGCAGTAGACAAAAATTTTATCCCCGGGTGGACAAATATCTCCATCTCCGGCAGGGTTGAAGTTGCCCGCTTCTAGAAATGACCTATAATTACAGTGCCTAAAATTTTGAAGACTCTAGTTTGATCCTTCGTGCAGACGAGCATCTGCTTTTTCCAAGGGGATTTGGCCCTGACACGCAGGGTAAAAGAAGCCGGCCTCTTAAATGACCTTACAGTGTTGCAAGGGATGTGAAAAAAACAAAATCTGTTTTACAAGTGGTCCATGTGGTCCATCAGCAGCAGCAAGGGCAACATCAAAGCAAGAGATTCTTCGATGAATTTTCCCGCATTGAAGCCGGTGGCCACTATGAACACTAAGAAAGGTGGGTTTTCAGTTTTACATTCCTTGCAACACTGAGGTCATCTAAGAGACCAGCTACTTTGACCTTGCCTGCCTGGGCCAACCCAGGCTGAGAGTGACGAATTACTGCAAAAAAATGCAGATGCTCTAAGTAGGGTCTTCCAAAGGATGGGGAAAAAAACCTGTCCATTACATGACAGACACTAGTTGTGAGATAAGAAATAATAATTAGTTGCGAGAACAATACTTATGACTTAGCTTGAGTTTTCACATCAAGCAATTGTGTCATAAAATCCAGTCATTCTTTTTTACTCACTGTATTTAAGAATGATTGTTATTTCAATTTTGCACCAAGACAGGAAATTTTAATTTGTCTTTGGATGTAAACTTTATTTTATTTTATTCTCCACGCCAAGAAATAACAGTTGTATTCGAGCATGGTTCAGAAGTGACTCGTAATATATGACTCAAAGCATATGGAAAAAATAATTAATCTACATTATGAAAATGCTGAACCCAAGAATCAAATGCAACAAAAAAGTTTATTAATGCTTGGTGGGCACAAACATAACTGAACAAGAAAAATTCAAAACTAACAAAAAGACAGCACAGTACGGTCAAACATGATGTTGGCTCTCCAGAAATGACAAGACTTCAGGAATCTTACAAACTACATATGTATCAAAATATTATGCACAAAAAATAAAAATGTTACATAAACTAACATTAACATGCTGTTGGTTGAAATCCACTCAATTGCTCAACTCCTCCTGTACGGGTTCAAAGAAGAAAGGGTAAATAAAAAGGGCCATATTATGCTCAAGAATGTGCAAAAATTACAAATTGATGATAAATAAGAAAAAGGGGTGTGAATGCAGAAAAATTGAGATTTTGTCCAGGTGAGAAAAGTTAACAAAACAACTGTTAATATGCTTCATTATGAAGGAACGAAAATTTAAAAGTCCTACGTCATATATTCTACAACAACAAAATTATAAATATCTGCATGGATACCAACAAAATCCCTCCACACATTTTCATGAACAACTACTTATTTCATTTACTGCAAGCTTTGGCTCATTGCCAAAAACCAATTAAAATCCCCCCTAATCAGTTGGCTTTAACAACCAGCTACAGCACATTCTGCAGGTAAGGTAATATATTATGCAGTGACTCTTGTTCTTCTAGAAAACAACACTAATATAAATGGCCTTTTTTCACATTCACTTCATCAAGAATATGTTTGCATCACATACCATAAGTCTTTGTGGGTTCGTTTTTTAGAATTACTCAAAAAAAAACTGTACTACAGGACTAAGAGTAAAAGGTATTGAATGGATGTAAAGAATAGAAGGATTTTTACAGGTTTTAAACTATAGTATAGCGTGTACATAGTACATAGCGAACGATTTTTCAGGTCCCAATTTTGTTACTACATGTATATATTTTTTGTATTCCTAACATGTACAAAGCGTAAACTAGTTTGAACTTAGTGAACAACAACTTGGCATCATTAATTGATGGCAGATAAAGGGATTCCATACTGGAAAAGATTATAAGTATAGAGTGAAGTTGGTGCACTTCATGCTTTCACATGGCAAATTTTGAACACTTAACAAGTCAACGCAAGTGAATGCAAGTCACTAATTCAACTCTGAAGAAAAGAAAAAAAGACAAGGACTGGTACAAGGATGTAGCATACTGAGCCCAGGAAGTAATTGATAAGTAAGGGTGGTGACAAACTTACAAAAGAAAAAAAAGATTTGTGAAATGCAAAGAAGGAAACTTACACATATATCTTGGAAATGTACAATATTGCTATTTACATCTTAAAAAATAAATAACTCCTAAAAAAGACAAAGAGCATGGAAATCAATACCAGTAGTCAAGGCTTGCATAGAAAATTTGCTAATTTAGTTGAATGAAATTAAACCTGAGTTCAAAATAGCAATCAGCTTGCTGTGTGTTCCTTTCTAGTCACCCACTAACAATATTTGCAGAGCACCTTGTGAGTAACAATTTTAAACAGAGACAAAAAAAATCCCATTTCAGCGGAGATCCAGGAGATATTCACTTCTGTTTGTGTATAAAACTTGTATATTTTTACTTCACAAAACTGATTTCTCAGAATCTCCCATTTTGCCACTAACTTAACGTAGCAATAAAAGTTGAAGCATCTGAAAATGTTGGTAAAAAATAAAAATGTCGTCTGATATTAAACTTGGTATCAAATACTTATAGCTTATTACATTAAAAATTATTATCAAAAGACTAGGCCCCTATTGATAAACAAAAACGAATAATATCAATTATTTGAGGTGTTTAGTGCATCTCTTCAAAGGGGGTAGAAGTCCATCTTTACAATTTCATGAATGCATGTATTAAATAGCAACTGATGTAATTTGAAAAGGAAAAAATGCATAAAAGGAGAATTTCAGCTTTTAAAGTAAAATAGAATTGGTGCATTCATAGCAACAGGAAATTATTTCCGTTACCAGCATAAAAAAAGAGAAGAAATCCATCAAATAACAGAAGCACAAAATCAAACCACTCCGATACTACAAAAAAACTTGCATCTACATGTACTTAGATAATCTAAACTCAGTATGTTCAAATACATGTATATGAAAGTATGGCAACTTTGTCAGACAATGATCTGAAAAAAGCATAGAAAAGAGTGTTTCAGTTAAACTCGACTTGAGTGGACAAAAATTCTGGAAGAGTCACAGGCACTTGAGTTTTTTATAATATACATCACACAAAATACAAAATATACTGGGTGTAAAAAAAAAAAGAGGACCCATTAAAAGTTTAATGGTTTCTTCATTTTTCAATCAATTCGTTCAAACTTTGCTTGCCATCAGCCAAGCCAATGGGACAACACTGTGTAAAGTTTCAAAGAGATTGAAGCAGTATTAAAGAAGTTATTGCCTTTTCCGTAAGCCCTATGAATATTTGGGTGCACGTGTTATATTTCTTGTTTTGGAAGGGCATGAATGGGTTTAGTGCGTTGAGTTCAGAGCTACAAGGGAATAATCGGCTGGGTCTGATTTCTGGAAAGAGGACTACGAAAACATAACAGTCCTATCATCAGAGTATCCAGTCGCTCTGAGAGAGTTTTAGAGAAGTTTAGGGATGAGAAGTGGGTCTGCTATTGAGAATGTCCAGCTCCAGCATGATACGGTCACACCCAGCATATCAAGAGTGGGGCTTGTGTGGTTGCAAAAAGGATTGGGGGAATGGCTTGTAAGCTGAATTGGACCAAATAGAAGGTTATTGTATTCCATTGAGTTGAACTCTCTTAATTATTTCTCTTAGGAATTTTTTGAAAGATAGATTTTACGGAAACAAGCCACAAACAATTGAAGGGTTCAAAATCAATGCTCAGCAGGAGGTACTAAAAATCTCAACCTGACACACACTACAGTGTCAGTGTCATTAAAGATGTTCACCCCAATACCGATAATTAAGCTTGTGTAGAGAGAAAGGGTTAACAACTGTGGCATACACTTCACACCACCACCTTATTCCCCCCGAGTCTATATTGCAATGTCACTTTGTTGTTACACACTTTATTGTTGATTGCCAAGAAAATGTAAAGTTTTGCTCTCTACTCAATTTTCGTGGAAAATTTCAAAACTTGAAAAATTCATTAACTCGTCCATTGATTTTCTTCGTATGTGCAGATCTTTGTCCCCCTGTTTGAATGTTGTCAGAATAATTATTGAGATTGTTTAAAAAACGACTGAGTTATTAGCAGTTTAATGGGTCCTCTTTTTTTTTTTAGACACCTGTCATGATAATTTGCCAGAGGCACAAATGACATTTGATGCAAATCTAAATCACTCTTTACTTGAGGCACACATAAACATGGACGTTATAAACACATAAACAATTAATGAATATATATCTTTAGTTTTATCCTTCCAGATTTGATCCATCAACTTCAAGTACAGCTAATTTGATCCCATGTGATGGGTGTAGTTCAAAGTTTTGGACCTGGGAGGGTAAACTGTCTCGTTATCTTGAAGAGACTCTTTAGATGATATCAGACAGGTGTAATCCCACCTGACACTACATCCTTAAACAAACTATAGAGAAAGGATTGTCCCAATTCCCCTTGGTGATTAGCCCCTCAAATTACGTTACTGCCCAACACGAGCTAACTGATAGGAGTTCACTTTATCAGCGACATGAGAGTGGCTGAGTTCAGTCTCAACTCCTGGTTTGACCTAGTTACGCAGCACGGTAATAGGCTACATGTATCCACTCGAGAACAAAACCTCAAGAGGCGAGCTGTTGTAGCATTTAGTGACAGCGTTCACAGTGCACAATTACATGTTGATAGTGATTGTTTGTTTCCCTATGGTTTTACGGCACTATTGACACTGTAAGGTTATTTCAGCACCAGGAAGGAGATTAGGACAATAGAAACACAAGAGAGAAGAAGATGGAGAAGACCTGAAATAAACACAAGAGAGAAGAAGATGGAGAAGGCCTGAAATAAACACAAGATGGAAGAAGATGGAGAAGACCTGAAATAAACACAAGATGGAAGAAGATGGAGAAGACCTGAAATAAACACAAGATGGAAGAAGATGGAGAAGACCT
>JAUKPP010211027.1:0-13970 GCA_032273245.1 Phyllaplysia taylori
CACACACACGGAGAAAAACAAACAAATCGAACAACGTAAAGCCCATTTTCTCGTTCCCTCTTATTGCCACGAGTGGGAATAACTGAAGATTCATCAATTGTTATTAATAGCTCTTTCCCCGAATCTGTATTTATGTTAGAAAACCCCAGAATTACAGCAGTTTTATTGCAGCGTATTGAGGCATGCAGATCTCTTCTCCCCCCGCCCCCCGCACACCCACACGCACACACTCATACACACACACACATACACCCCCACACACACACCATTACCATCGGCATAAATTTCAGCTTCATTTATATAACTTTTACCTGTGTTTCTATCTCCATCCCTTTAGCTCAATTTCTTTTCGTTTAGCTCTGTTCGTATTGCGCAATTTTCCACCATTATTTCCTCCGATGAGTGCAAAAATAACTTTATAGAGTCGATGGAGCCATTAAACCCTAACCAAAAAATATCCCCTCTCTTAATCCATTTGATATTGTCCACCATCTTCTCCGTTTTGTACTGTCTGCCATCATCTACTCCCATCATCAACTGTTTTGCACTGTCGGCCATCGTATCCATTTTTCACTGTCACATTCATCTCCTCCATTTTGCATTGTCTACCATTATCTACTCAGTTTTGCACTGTCCACCATCATCTTTTCCATTTTGCACTGTCTGCACTGTCTGCCATTATCTTTTCTATTTTGCACTGTCTACACTGTCTGCCATCATCTTTTCCATTTTGCACTGTCCCCCATTCACCCCTTTTGGCGTCGTTTGCAGACTCTTTGATACTGTCTACTTTGGAATATTCGCCCCAGGGTGTTAACCTAGTCTGTCCAGCCCTCCCCACCCCTGCTCCCCATATACCCCATCCTTTTCTCCAATTCTTCCACTCCTCTTTTGCCTAGTTTCCGCTCTTAGTTCTCGGATTTTCTCTATTTCTACTGGTGGCACCAAATTATCTACAGAATCTTTAAAACTTTCAAAATTTTGTGCGAAGTTTTATCTGACCACCCTCAAGTTTAACATGATGCAATGTGGCATGAAGGGCTAGACTATAAGGTGATAAAGATAGGTATAGGCACAGCTGTAGAGTAGGAGTTAGCAGAAAAGCTATGGCCATGGTGGGAAGGTCAGTGGGGGCACAATGATAGGCTTTTATAAAATTATCTTTTATATTTTTTTGCTTTATATTTTTTCTTATTAGGTACTTGCCACTGCTGATTAAATGTGAGGGTGCTGTTTTTTAAGCAAATAACAAATTTTTTTGCCCTTTAAAATGCTGTCTACATTTCAATAGAGAAAAGTTGAATTACAGCTGTAGATTTATTGGTACCTCCTATTCTCACTCTTCATTCACGACCTCAACGTCTATCCGTGACTACTTTAACTTCCCCCTGTAATTGTAGCACCAACCTTATCCAAACATTTGCTGTCTTGCCTTCCTTTTCCATCATCAATGCCGCACTGTGGTGTAGTAGATAGGCTTTTTGCCTATCATGTAGAGAACCCGAGTTAGACACCATGTGCAGCCAATCTGCGTTTATTTCTGCTGGGATTTTTTCCTCTCTGACCGGGTTAGCCCTGACAGGCAGGGTCAAAGTAGCCCATCTCAAATGATCTTAGTCTTGTAAGGGACGTAAAACTGTAACTAGACCAAACCAAACTATCAACAATCCTCAGCTGTGTATTCTCTTCCAACACTCCAATATGCACATACGCACATGCACACATGCACACACACAGACAGACACCAGTGCAAGCACAGGTGCATAGTATTATAGGCCAAAGGGGATGAGTAGGTGTATTTATATGATCACAAGAGCTTCTGTTTTCTTGTAACCTTTATGATGGTGCACAGACAGGGAGCTTACAGGAACTGCTTGACAATAGATTGTGTGTCCACCTTATTCATTCCATTTCCATGATCTTTTGTTATCTATGGTGTGGCACATTGACAATAAAAATATTTCATTGCACTTTTTACAATCTCTTCGATTTACTTTTACTTTTCATGTCATGTCTGTTCATGTTACTTTCCGGTGTCTGTGGTGTGACAATTAGGGTATTCGCCTTCCATGTAGTGAGTTTGAGACCCCAAGTTAGCAGTTTGATTGATTGAGCTACATTTTTCTTGGACAGTGTCCGTCTCAGCCCAGTTTCGCTCTGCCGGGCACGGTGGAAGCAATACTAATACGTGTTTTTAATTACCTTACAGTGTTTCAAGAGTCGTTAGGCAAAAATAATTTTAAACCCAGCACTGAAGTGACCTTAGTGTCAATAGTGTGGTAAAAGCTCAAGAGAAACATACGGAGATAAGACTGACTGCAGATGGTTGGTGAATAGGCCTAGATCTCTTTCCAACTTCCAAGTGTTGCTGTTGATCTAATTTTCTTAATTACCTTACAGTGTTGGTATTTCCATTAGTCACACAAAGGAATAAATAACCTCAAAGACGATCACTGGCATCTGGGGCGTAATGGTTAGGTTCGTCTTTTGAGTGGACTACCCAAGTTCGATCCCATCTGCAGGGAATCTTGTTTTTCTGCTGGGATTCGTCCCTCTGTCTGGGTTGGCTCCAACAAGACAGGGTCAAAGTAGCCCGTCGCTTAAATGGCTTTTCAGTGTTGCGAAGGATGCAAAACTTGTAACCAAACCAAAACCACACTCTCAAGAATGGTCTGCTTTTCTGGCACCATGTCCATTTTTATCGCAAGTCAAACTGGGAGTCTGTGCTGTAAACGTTAAGATTTTCTCCTTTCACACAGAGGATTGGAGTTTGATCCTCACAATGGACGAAAATCTCCTTCTCTGCTGGGATATTGTCCCTCTCAGCCATGGTTGGTCTGTGTGGCAGGATCAAAGGTCTGTTATGACCTGTATGGACCAAGTCGGGCTGAAAGCAATTGATCTCGGCAGAAAGACGCAGAATAGAATCGAACTAAGGTTTTACAGAGACTATTTAAAAAAATAAAGAATTGCATCTACAGTATAATCCGCTTATATCGACATGCCTTGGGAAGTGGATTTCATGTCGATAAATAAAGTCAATATAGAAATATATAGAACTAAAGAGGAAAAAACAAGGGGAGGTCAGCGGTAAAAAGACAACACTATTTTTTAAAGCTGGTTACTTCCCTTGATTCCCCCCCCTCCATACGGAGTTTTGGGGAAACTACTGTTCATCAGTTTCCCTATTTTATTTTTATTTACTAGTGTAAATCCTCGTTCGTTGCACGGGTACTGTAGTAGTAGTAGATTATATACTATTTATTTTGTCGCTATCATAATAATGGCAGGCCATGGACCTAGTAGGCCTATCTATGTGGTAGGCCGACCCGACGTATCCTTCTCTCTGTCGATCTTTCCAGCATACTTTTCTTAGACTCTTAGCCCACTGCCACAGTTGAAACCCAGTGAGCTTGTCATCGGCCTTCTTCACTTCAATTTCTTGAAAAAGAAAATTGTTGATGGATGTCTGCTTTTTGGGCCGGCAAGCCAGTTTGTCGATCGCATCTTCAACAGCCATTAGAGCAGAGAACAGCTTTTCACCCTGCTCATGCTGCCGCATCAATTTCTTCAGGGCATCTTATGGTGCAGATCCCTGCCCAAAATCAGGCAGTATGCGCTTTACAATCATTAGGCTATTATTAGCCTGGCACACATGCCAGCCTGAATTTGGTCCAACGTGCGGACGATCTCTGCCTCTCTACTGGGATTCCTCCCTTTTTAGCCCAGGTTGGCCCTCACAGTAGTCCCGTCTCTTACGACCTTGCAATGTTGTAGGGGATGTAAAACTGGTAACCAAACCAAACCAAACCAAAAACACATGCCAGTGCAGTTCTCATGAATGGGTAAACCTATGATATGGATCAGGGATAGAGACCTATTACTATTTGTTTCCCCGGGGAATGATGAATAACAAGAATTTTTGCATTTAATGGGGTTCTAATGCATTGGCATTGGCACACTAGCACTGTGGTGTAATGGTTAGGCTCTTCGCCTATTATGCGGAAGACCCCGGTTCAATCCAGAGCGCGGACGATCTGGTTTTTTTTCTGCTGGGATTTTTTTCCCTCTCAGCCCGGGTTGGCTCTGACAGGCAAGGTTGAAGTAGCCCTTCTCTTAAATGACCTTACAGTGTTGCAGGGGACGTAAAACTGGTAACCAAACCAGACTGTTTGTATTGGCATACATATGTAATTATAAACGATGAAATAAATTATAGACAAGAAACTTTCAGGATAATACAATGTCATCCTTAGACCTAATATTACATTAGGCTCCTGCCCGGGCAATATTCGAAATTAACAAATACATGATGCATGCTACTTTGGAACGTGTCTCGGTGTCTAAATGACCATAAAGAGTTTACAGGGACGTAAAACCCCAAACAAACGAATCATAACATTATTATTATTATTATCATTACTATAATTATTATTATCACCGAGTTCGGTGTTTCACCCAACAGAGTTTTAGTTAGACTGTTGAGACTGCCAGCCCAATTGCCAGTCGCCATTTGCTAAAGTCAACATGGCGGCGTCCTTGGTCGCCAAGAAGGTAAATGTGCTATCTATATTATTAGGCCTATTTGATGTAAACTATTATTAGGCTAGACCTAATCTATCATTAGTCATCGTAAAGGGGACAATTTAAATGAAGGAATGGCACTACTTAAATTTAAATAGCGTGGTCGTACCGATCACGATACCTGAACTGAGCGAGCTAACTTTACTTTGACTTGACTTTGACTTTGTTGACTATATACTTAAGTTATAGATCTAGTATATATCTAGGTTGCCCCAGTTTTCGCCCACCTAAGAACGCGTAGGAATACACAATTTAACACTAGATTCCCATTAGGTGGACGAGATTTGGCACTGGGCGAAAATAGCAGCACAAGAGATACTATAGACTATAGATAAAGATAAGACTATACTATATATAGACTATAGATAAAGATAAGATAGTCTATCTAATCTAGATATCTAGATCTAGATCTAGATTTAGTGTTTGTTTATAAACTTGACTAGACTTAACTGGGCTAATTTAGTTAGGCAGGAGTGACTCGACTAGGCCCTAACTAATTAATAAGTAAGTTTTTTTAGTTTTAGTATCTAGATTAGGTTGCCCCAGTTTTCGCCCACCTAAGAACGGGTAGGGATACACAGTTTAACACTAGATCCCCCCCCCCCCCCCCAGGTGAGGTGGGCGAAATTTGGCACTGGGCGAAAATTGCAGCACAAGAGATAGGAACTTAGACTTTAGACTTTGAATTTGTTGGCTTAAGCCTTGGCCCATGCCCAGGACCAGGTTATTTGACTTTGACTGGCATGGCAACCAAAAGAGGAGATAAGGGTAAGTTTTAACTATGACCCTTTCCCTTTATTCTTATTATTGTGCTAACCTAACCCAATCTGCTTGGATTGTACCCAGCAGGCACAAACTCAAAGTTAACTCGCTCAGATATTGAACCAGGTAGCCTATTATATCTGGTCGGGACCACACTATTTAAGTAGTAGTGCTGAAGGAATTATGGTGCAACTGCTGTCTCCCATAGACTTTGGAAGGGACGGACTTCCATAATGAACGACCACACTTAGATTTAGATATATATCTAGATCCCTACTCTTTAGAGCCTCTGTCCCAACTTGATTTTTGTGCTTCAATTTTTGCCTAGCTCAGGACTAGGACTAACTTGTAATTTTGGCCACCTTCTAATGAATTGGGAGCTAAGTGTTAAACTGTGTATTCAAACTGCTACCTTGAATTGATACTTAGTGATAGTTATTTATCTAGAATCTAGGTTGTTCTGGTCCACTATTAGCTTATAACTAGCCCATCTAAGTACGGGTTGGAACACATGCATTGTCTTCAACACACTAGATGCCATTAGCATTAGGCAGGCTTAAAGGGGCCCTGGGTAAAAGTTGGAGCTCAAGTGATCTAAATTATCTTTGTTGCTTCACAAATTGCCCACCTAAGAACACATAGGAATATGTGGTTCAACAACTAGATTCTTATTCCTATCAGGTTGGGGAGAAAGGGCGCCAGGTGAAAATTGAAGCCCCATCAGACTTTTGCAGTTTTTCAGTTTCTTCCCTTGAGCATATAACGCGTTTTGTGATGAAGCTCTTCAATGAACCGAACCTTTCATATATTTCATTCGTTATTTTTTTCCCCAGCTGTTTTCTCTTCTAAAAACTCAAACTCCAGTCCAAGTTGTGACAGTTAGGACAGCCAAGAGGGGTATCAGGAACAAGAGGAGGCGGCCTATCCAGAAATGGTTTGACCCAGCTGACAAATCCTGGGCAGAACCCATCCTGAAACACCAACAGGAGAAAACTTCCAGGCCAGAGCCAGAACCCTCCATGCTGCACATGGTTTACCGCATTAAAGACCACTTCACACGACCTTACTGGGAAAAGGATGTATTGAAGGAACTGGAGCTGTTTGAAAAGGTAAGGCCTGTTCATTATGAAATATCTGTCCTAGTAAATCTTCTTGTTAAAAGTATTTGTGATATGTAAGTGTACATACTCAATACATGTACAGCAGAGTGCCGATAATCCGACAAACTGGCTTATCCGTCACAATCAGCCGGAAACAAAATTTTTTCCTCTATTCTGTGTCTCGATTATCCAATCCTCAAGACGGTCAGCAAATAAAGGGGATCATAGACTTGGGTGTTATTATTGTCTATGACCACTACGCTCCATGCACCAGGGTCGATTGTGGACAGGCACTGATAACTTCTTTGCCTTATTTAAACTCTCGTACCCACTACCGACACTGTTATCAAGCCTGATCCGGATCCCCTAACAACCTGCTTATTTAAAAAGATGAAACAGAGTTTTCACTCTAAGCCTATGTGAAAACATCGCTCTATGAACCAAGTCCCACAAGGCCAAGTATGGCTGTAGACTTGGTTTTTCTAGTAAAAATTTTTAAACTTCAACACAAGTCTATATTTTCTCTCTTCAATATTTCACTTTAGTTTTGTTCTCTGTACTTACCGACAGTTTTCATGAAATGGGATACTTAAAAGAATTGGTTTGGGGAGGGCTGTAATGGGTGTCTATGGTGCTATGGATAGGCTCTTTGCTCACTGTGTATGAGACAGTCCGAGTTTGATCTCCGCACTAGATGAACATCTCTGTTTCTCTAATGGGATGTTCTGTCGGTCTCAGCCCATTTTTCCCTGACAGGCAGAATCAAAGCAGCTCGTCTAAAAATAATTACTTTACGGTGTTTCAAGAGTTGTAAAAGGACGAGTGAGTTATTTATAGAGGCGTCAGCCTTGGCTATTTTAGCAAACCAAAATAACTCCTCTGCCAAAATTTTAATATATAGGTCGTAGATTTTGTTGAGAAGATAATTCACACTATGTTAAGAAAGAAATTTTGATCAAGTTAACAAATTTCATGTTCTGTTTTAAAACGAAGTTTTCGTGATATGTATGTCAACAAATGAATTCTACAGCTCATTGGTGTCTTATTTTTTGCCTTTTCTTTTTCCTACAGGCATATCAAAGAGCTTATATAATATATAAAGAGGGTTAACTTCGGTCTGGATTATTAAGCGGAAAAAGAAAGAAAAATGTAAACGCAAAAGAGTTCAATCATTTCCAAATAGGCGCGGGACCACACGATAAGCTCATGTGATGCCAAGAGGCGGAAGAGTAAGAAATTAGAATCATGACGTGGTTGATATGAATCAATATTTATCGATGATTTATAGGTTTTAGGTTAAAAATAACTTTGATGAGATTTTCTGTTTGCTTGTGCATTGTAAAATAAGTGTGTGTCTTGTTATTTTCATCTGGCAGTTATTTAGAATGTGTTTATTTATAGAGAAGTCAGCTTTTTTGCCGTTTTAGCCTAAATTATAGCAGTGTGGAACTGAACACCATTGGCACCTTGTGCTGATACGAACCATTTTTGTTGTCAAAGGAAGTAGGAAGTTATCACGGTGATCATATGACATTGAAGATAGGAGCGGGATCACTATAAGGGGAGGTAAGTTTCCTCTCTCGGCTTAGTACTCTCCGGGCATACCCAGTTGTCAATGAATGATCAATGTGTTGCTGTTTCTTCTTCACACAGGCATACAACCCAGTTGTCCTGAAGAACACACCAGAAATGAATGAAAAGCTGAATCAAATAAAGCACTTGATACGCATCAAACCCGTGAGCTTTCCATACGGACTGCCAAAAGATGAGAGTGACTACAAGCACTGCTTCTTGACAGAGGAAGGCGAGTTCATTGTCAGGCACAAAATTGATGACCAGTCAGCAGAAGTGGAGCAAGCTTGGGCAGAGGCAAGTTCACACTCTTAGTGATTGCTTTTGCTTACATCCAAAAATAGGCAGTTTTCATGTGTTATAGGAATCTTGTTTGTTTGTTTTAGGGTTTTAGGGCTCCATCGACTCTATGAGATCATTTCGACACCCAGAACCATTCCAAAGTAGTTTTGGGTAGTGATTAGTTTTGAATTTTTCCAAGGCGGCGGCCTAATAGGCCTATTCTTTTAGATTTTCAACCACCAAGGGATCTTTAATGTGCGCAACGTACACACGGGGCCTCCGAGGTTTTTTGTCCTTTTCCGAGAAGACTAGGTGTTCGATCTTACCTACCCAAAGATCAGGAGTGTGGTTGAAAGGGAAGGAGTAGACATAGAAGAAGAGAATAGAAGCAAGGCAGGCGACAAGAGTACTAGGAAGGAGACAAAGGAGAGAGTGAGAGGAAGAGTCAGAAAATTAGTTCAAAGAGTAGACAATGCATAGAAAGGGAAGAAGAAGTAGAAGCAGAGAGTCATTGTGGATAACATGCCGGCACTGTCCCAGGTTCGAACCCATGACCATTGGCATGAGAGGCGGACAGCACTACCTCTAGACCAATGAGAGCCCCCATAGGAACATTGGAAAGTAAAGATTTGTACAATGCAAATCAGTATCGGTAACAGAATGTGCAAGATAGTCACAGATTCTACTCCCTCATGCACCCTACTCTACCAAATGCTCAGTTTCTACCACATAATATCAACAACGTTTTTGATATTGTAAAGTAAGTTTTAAAGAAACCTTAGATTTCAGTAGCATCAAATGAAAATGATGTCATCCAACGAAAGAAAATTTATGTAGTTTAAAGGCAAGCTAAGATAGTTGATGATATCAACTATCTTAACTTGCTTTCAAACAACAAAAATATTCTATATAGTTGAGAGAGGAAACTACAATAAAGATTCCCTCACTCAACCCTTTACAAAAACAGTGAGCATCAAAGAAAAAACGACCCCCAAAAAAATCAACAAAGTAGAAAGACTGCATGGCACCAGAGATTTTATAAGGTGTATGAGATAAGCATCGAAGCCTCTTAGCGCGTACCCGGTGTCCTCGTGACGTAATCCATGTCATCAGTGCTCACGGTGCATTCGAAGCGCGGCCTAGAAAAGCAGTGTCAATAGGATGCTGCGCTTAGTTATGGTATGGCTCATAATACACTGCTGCCAGTGGTAGGCATTTAATCTGTTTCTTGTGGGGCATCATTGTCAAGGGAGATAGCTGTAACTATTGAATTAGTCCTCTCTGGATTATAACTCAGATTACTTCCCCTTTTGTGTTCACCAATGGACCAGCTTCTGATATTGATGCTGGTATAATGAGACTTGAAATTCGATGAAGTCTATGAGTTGGTCAGTACGATCTCACTGTATCTATGTTTCACTCTAATTTATTGAATACTATTAAATATGGTATCAAAGGTAGATAACTAGTAAAACCGTTGAAATTTAAAATTATGCTTGAAAACATCTTCTGGAGAAACAGATGCTGATTATGATTCTGTGAGGCCGAATAACAATTAAATAGTTCAAAATAAGATACAAAATTTGTATTTATATCTCTTAATGTTTGAAGTTTTAGCCATGTATGAGTCAAGTGTGTCTCAATTATTTATTCTACCTTACCGACTGAACACCTGCAATACGCTGTTTGTTTAGCAGAGGTTTGGTTTGATTTTGGCTTAACGTCCCTTGCAACACTGTAAGGTCATTTAAGGGACGGGCTGCTTTGACCCTGCCTGTCAGGGCGAACCCGGGCTGAGAGGGACATTGTCCCAGCAAAAAAACAGAGATATACTCGATCAAACAAACTGCCCCACGTGGGCCTTGAACTCACGTCCTGTGCGTGATAGGTGAAGAGCCTAACCATTACACCACAGCACCCGTTGTTTGGCAAAGAGGCAAATACTCCACTACAATCTTTGTACTATTCGCCCTTATGCAAAGCAGTCAATGAATATAGTGACAGGAGACTCCACTAACACTCATGATACTCCGGAGAGGCTTACGCATATATATGTCTATACAAAGCTAGCGTTTATATTTTACTGATTAGCATGCTTTGTGCATTTGAGTGGATTGTGGCATTGTGTGGTGGGTGTTTGGGTGGAGACTACATTATCCAGTTTGTTGTTGTTGTGCTGACAGTACATTGCTACTATATCTAGTGTTTATCGAGTGTTTCGCTTTTAGGCTGCATCTTTTTTGAAAGAGCTTCAAATCATTTTATCATATTCTATTACAGATTTAAATTCCACAGCTTTAAATGTTAATTTTGGCCTTTTTTTCCTCTTCCATCAGGTAAAGTTGGTCGAAGAAAGGTCCACAAAAGACGACATATGGGCTATGGATCATGACACCATCAAAAAGGAGTGCAAGAGAGTTCTAGAACTGTACAATTTGAATGAGGAATATTTCCCCGAGCAGTACATTTATAGACACAACCAGGACGGAAAGGAAGATCGCTACAAGGGAAATCACGACATTGGCAACAGGAGGCATGATTGGTACTGACCACGCTGTGTGAATGTATGAGAAAGGAGCAAGAAGACACTCTATCATACTCTATGCATCACTAAACAAAATGAAGAATTAAATCACTCTTCTCTCTATTTTATGTTCATTTTATCGTCAATTTTGTTGAACTTGTGAGCATGGCACCAAGACTTGTGAGTGAGGTCTGCAATGCATTTATGTTATCCTCGTTGCAGTTCGCTACATCTGCATACTGTTGACTCAGCTTGTGTTGAACTCGTTTGAGTTGATTCTGGGTTAAATTGATTATTTTCTAAAAATCCCCGCTCCTCTTCTTTGTTGCATTTCTAAAATGGATAAATTGAATTCTGAATGAGTTGATTATTTTTCACCACCCTGACGGCATTAACTCATCGATAGCTGACTATTCCAAAATTCTGAAATCTAGTTTTCACTGCATGTGAAGAAAAAAAAATAGCCTCATCTCTGGTGATCTCTTTTAATTTTGAACCCCGACCATAATTGAAAGATATAGTTTTCCTTCATTGCTCTATCAGTGGATATTAGTTTTCTTACCGCCTTGCTTCCCTATCAGCATCAGCATTTAACTCAAATTTAGTGAAATGGATTACAGGTGGATAGCGAACTGCAGCGATGTTAATGACCAGTTTATGTACTTTGTGCAGTCAGCCATGATGGATGCCAGCTCTGTATTGGAAACAAACGTAATTTAGTGATGTTAGTGATGTTGTATGCTTTCCTATTTGTTGGGCAAGGTATGGTAAAGGTTGATAGTTGTAGTAATATATTGGCTCGAAAATTTTTGTATGCGTTAAAGATTTGTAATTGTGGTACACTGGATTAATGTTTTTGTGTTTTTACCAAATAGTCTCGGGGAAAGAAAGAATTGCTGTACCTTTTCTTTGTTACCTCCTGCCTCTTGGCTCTCTGGGATTTGTGTTCAGCTGTTTCTTGTAGGTCAAATTTTTAAAGATAACTTGGCTTACGGTACATCAATAAGAAAAATAAATAGATTTAGTGACCAGGTATGTAGAACTAAAGTTACATTTTATGGTTGTTGTCTTTAAATGTATCTGGAGGCTATTTTAATTCTCTTAGGCAGTATAGGCCTAGTGGTAATGAGTTTGAACTATCAGTTCCTGCTCAAGCTGCTAAGAGCTTAGTACAAGCTGAGAGTGATAGCTAAAACAGCCAAAGAAGTTTGTGCCTCTATAGATAAATAACTTTAAGCTGAGAGTGACTAGAGTAAGAAATGTTTATAATGGAGAATGATTGAACTGTGAAGGCATAATTTCTCACCATGAATGGTTGCTGTGTGTGCATGTATGTTCATTTTGCAGCATCACATTATAATTACAATAAAAAAAATAACGGTTGATATCCTACAACTTTACATTTGACTTTTTTAATCTATGAGTCGGTAAGGGTGCTATTTCAGTAGGCTAATACTAATATTAAATGATACTTAGCATAAAGAGAAACGGGACACTTTTTGATCGACCACAAAGTCCGGATATTTGTGAGCAAACCTCCTGTGTTGGTATCAAATTGAAGAAAATTTATAAAAATTTGTACGGTATTCGTTTTTCACTCTTTTTTTTTCATGATGGTTGGATGTTACCAAAAGTGTTAAGTTTTACTTTAATGTCGTTATTTTCAGATTCCTAAATAGATTTTCTTCAATTTGGTACTAAACACAAGAGGTTTCTTCACAAATATCACGACTCTGGTCGATTGAAAGATGTCCCGTTTCTTTTTACGCTAACTTAGCTAAGTATAGTTCTATTTCCATGAGTGGGTATGAAGAGCTTTATCACAAAACATGCTATATGCACACACAAAAATATTAAAAACCCAGTTATGTAAATTCTGACACCTAATTATAGTCAAGTACCATTTGTCTCATAAAAAAACACAAAACTCTTTATTTGTTCTTGAGATTGTAACATCAACTTTTAGTTTTCCTTCACAAACATTGTTCAATAAAAAGAGAAAATTGCAGTTTTCTCAGTTTCTTTCCTTAGGCCTATAAGGTTTTGTGATGAAGTTCTTAATATATTCCACCCTAGAATAACGGCGCTGTGGTCTAATGGTTAGGCTCTTCGCCTTGCATGCGGGAAGACCCTAAATCGATCCCCGATCGCAGACGATCTGGTTTGTTTTTTTTCCGGGATTTTTCCCTCTCAGTCCGGGTTGGCCCTGACAGGCAGGATCGAAGTAGCCTGTCTCTTAAATGACCTTACAGTGTTGCAGGGGACATAAAACTGGTAACCAAACCAAACTGTCTGTGTGTTCTACAATCTACAATTACCCCAGCAGATCAGAACTCCTTAGGCAGCATACAGTAGAAGCTGCTATTTTACAGGTGCTAATGTGATAATATACTGATTAAAATCTTCTGACCGGCGCTGTGGTGCATTGGTTAGGCTCTTTGCCTGTCTTGCGGAAGACCCAAGTTCGATCCTGAGCACAGACGATCTGGGTTTTTATCTGCTGGGATTTTTTCCCTTTCTGTCTCATCCCGGGTTGGCCCTGACAGGTAGGGTCGAAGTAGCTCGTCCCTTAAATGACCTTACAACTTTACAGTGCTGCAAGAACTAAATAACCTCTAAACCGAACAAACTTGCATTTAGTTTAGCTTAATGGTTAGAATCTTGTGTCTCAGCTATACCTGCTGACGCTCGTGGTGTAATGGTTAGTTTCTTCGTCCATCACATGGAAGAGCCGAGTTCGAACCCACATCCGAACGATCTGCGTTTTTCTGCTGGGATTCATCTCCTTTAGGCCCGGTTGGCCCTAACAGGCAGGGTCGAAGTAGCCCGTCTCTTAAATGACATTACAGTGTTGGTGTTACAAGGGTGCTGTGGTGTAATGGTTAGGCTCTTCGCCTTGCATGCGGGAAGACCCTGGATCGATCCCCGGTCGGGGACGATCTGTTTTTTTTTCTGCTGGGATTTGTTCCCTTTCAGTCCGGGTTGGCCCTGACAGGGAGAGTCAAAGTAGCCTGTCTCCTAAATGACCTTACACTAGTGTTGCAGGGGACGTAAAACTGGTAACCAAACCAAACCAAAGGGATGTCGGTAAACCTGGTAACCAAACCAAAATCTCTGCCCCCTCACTCCCTCTCTTTCCCCCCCCC
>JAUKPP010211138.1:0-13968 GCA_032273245.1 Phyllaplysia taylori
TTTTTCTTCTGAATGTAAAAATGTAGTCTATTCAAAGTCTTTCTCCTGCGAACTGTTTCCTAGTTTATTTTTTTTCATCACGAGTGTCTTTAATTTATTCCGAGGACCACACCACTAAATTACTAAAAGTTAGAGAATTACATTCCAAAGCCTAGGCCTACGTTTTAAAACGTAGGCCTGTGTGTTCTTATTTTTATTCTTACTCAATTCTAGATTAGATTTAGAATCTAGAACTAATCTAGTGTCGAAAGATCAAAGCCCAGTTGTAGATTTTTCCAGATCCCTAAGTAACATCTCATCTTCAGTTTTCAGATCTTTACATCAGAAGAAACCAATAAATCTACCACTACACTACAGACTACTCCAGCTTAGTACAATGAAATGTAATAGTAAAAGAAGTATAACATCAAAAGGCTCTCAAATAGACCCACAACGAAGTAAAAGTAATATATCATGGGCAACCAGAGCAAAAGCCTCCTGACCCTGTAGGTAGATAGATGTTGCTCAGATCAAGCGGCCAGAAGGCATCGTAAGATAGGATCTCATCTTCTAGTCTACATCTCATGTCGCTTGCATTAAGTAGATCTAGATCTAGATATCTAGTAAGGCTTAGACACTTGAAACTGTTGACAAAAAATACAAGTAATGCTGTAACGCTTTTCGTGAATATGATCCGCTGTTGGACAAAGAAAAAAGAAACCTAGATCTAGGTTTAGATTTTAATCTTGTAGCAGTCTTCAGCCGGATGAATTCACGCACAGATAATTAATCCCGCCGTGTCGTCTTCTCTGAAAAGAAGAAAAAATATATGATTAAAGCGGAGCCGCATTTTTCGATATCTTTGAAGGAGAATTTAATCCGCACACGTGTGTGTAAGGTCAATGAATTGCCGACAAGGTTTTACAAAGCTTGCAGCTGAAGGCCGACAGATTTTTACAATCGTTGAGAAAGCTTGTGGCAGCTGACAAGGTTAAAGCAAAATTTCATGTACATGTAGCTTCAATTTCTTCTAGCCTCAAGATGACGTTCTTTCGTCCCTTTCCTCTTCCTTGCAAGTTTAGATCATGAAGTAGACCTACATATTATAGAAGATCAAAGGAAATATTCGAACACATGCTTCGCTTAATTCGATCTACATGTGATAACACTTAAAATTATGAATGATTGAAATTACATGTAATGACACTGAAATGATAAAATATGGCGTACAATAGAAAAGGAACAATATTAAACCTAGAATCGCCCTACCGTTAAATTATGAATTAATTCATGAACAAGGTAACATGCGATATTGCCTATATATACATGATGTCATGTATCATAAACAAACGTTCTCCAAAATAATAAAACGCTGTCACAAGTCTTACTAGATTAATAATGATGATGGCACCGAATGATAATAACAACAATACATAATATGTATTCATAACAATAATGATACATAGCAACTAACAAGATACTGATAGTGATGGTAGTGCTATTACCCTAATTGCAATCCAATACAATGTTGTAATAATAATAATAATAGATAATCATAATCATAATGCTGTCAAATACTACATTTTTGTATTGAAACTGATAGCAATCTCGTATAAGTGAATTATTGAATAGGGTGCCAGCTCTTTCGACTGTTTTAGCCAATGTAGTCTAATAATACTGTAATAGTCGTGAAAATCAAAGGATTATAGACCTAACAAACTGCTAAGTTAAAATATTTAATACATGTAGGCCTACTTTAAGGATGGGGCGACATATCCTCATCTCAATAGCGCATTACTAGGTCTAGATCCCTGTAAGCCTTGTTGAAAAGGAAATCACGTTGATTTTAATGTAGGTTAGAATAGTAAGTAGCGAAAAGATAACAAGAGGTTATAAGTGGCAGAATTTGTCATCGATATATTATTTTTTTATCTCGGCGGGAATTAGACCTGTCATTCTCAGAAGTGACAACCGATTGATTTCAGCTGCGTGTTGCCGTTCATTAATCGATAACACTTTATTTAAGCTATGTCTAAACTATATAGTGTGGTAAACTTGCTAGGTAAACAACGGGTAGAGAAAGGTCGATGAAATTCTCGTGAAATGTCAGCCCATGTCGATGCCTGGAAGAACGAAAAGAGCAAAAATCTGTAATAATACTGCTGCAATACGGTAGACCCCTTCATTTGAGAGATGTCATTCATAATTTTTCACAACTTACAAGACGGACGGAGGAATTGTCGATTCAGACATTAAGCAAAAAAACACAAAAACAAAACAAAACACGCCCCCCGTCCCCAAAAAAACAACCCCGAAATAAAACAAAACAAAACAAACCCAAACAAAACAAAATAAAAATAGATAAAAGACAAAAACGAAACAAAAATTCCAAACCCCACCCCAGAAACATACCAAGTACATGACATGCACCAGAGAGAAGATGTCTCATAATATTATATTTTACAAAGTTATACACTACGTATTTGCAATATCTATACCTTATTAATTTTTGTTTTGCGTCTCGGCAATTAAGTGTACATGTATTACAAAACATGTGTGCGATACTTTTCTAGGCTAGCTCTAGATACAGTTCACTACATACGTGTATGGAGAGAAATATAAGGAAGGTGAAAATAATCAGACAAAATATTATTTCCTTCATTTTTGTTTCATTCTAGCCCCAATCTCATTGTAGCGCTCCTCGGAATAAAGGAAAAACACTCTTGAATAGAAATTCTGTTAATGAAATTCTCATTTTTCTTATCTTTCTCAACGCTTTTTACTGTCCATTATTTCCTACCCATGACTCATCTGTAGCCTTTTTGTTTTAAATAGACAACTGGCTCTAAGTGTTTATTTTGTTATAATTTTGATATTTTGAATTGAAACGAAGTTTTATTATAAATATTATCGAAGATCCAAGTTGCGTATAAATCGTGAAGTCTTATCTAATGTGTTTAATCTCGTGCATGTATTTCTTTTGTTGATTTATTGCTTGGTTTTTATTTATTTTTTTCGTTGTGGTGTAATGGTTAGGCTTTTCGCCTGTCACGCGGAAGACCCGAGTTCGATCCCAGTCTCAGACGATCTTGGTTTTTATCTGCTAGGGTTTTTCCCTCTCAGCCCGGGTTGGCCCTGGCAGGCAGGGGTGAAGTAGCCCGTCCCGTAAATGACCTTACCGTGTTGTAGGGGACGTAAAACTGGTAACTAAACCATCCACCCAACTCATGCCTGTATTATATTGCTCCTTTGGGTTTTCCGGTTCGTGCGTTGTTTTTAATCGTTGTGATAAAAGGTGGATAACTCCAGCAAATCCCATCGTCGTTCTCTCTCTCTCCCCCCCCCCCCCCCCCCCTCTTGCTCTCTCTCTCTCTTCCCCTCTCTATTGCTTTGGCAGTAATCTGTAATTTAAAAAAAGTGAATAAAGAAGCAAACACAAGAAGACAAAGCATATACATGTACATGTAAGAAGCAGCGTTTTAATTATTTATTCTGAGCGCCTGTGGACGGCGAATCGTTTTCCGTCAAAGAATGTATGCAGGGGGAATAATTCTTATCTTAGGGCGATCGTCGGAACCAGCAAGACACCAATAAATCGTGCAGACAATGCGAAGTTTGTAGAAACCATTCTTTTGATTCTACGCTTTAATAAAGAAAAAAGAAAAATGTAAGATAATACAGCCCTTTTTAATCTTCTTTCTTTCCTTTCTGTTATTATTTTTTTTTAAATCATTGACAGGGGGACAGAAAAGCATTGTCATACATGAGGATTTATTACAGCTGTCCTTGAAGTGAACCTTTATTGTATTACTGTTATTATTCGAACCGGCGCGTGTACTTCTAGTTTAGAAAGAAACGAAAAAATGAAAAGATGCGAACATTCAGAAAATTATAAGAAAAAAAGAGAAACAAGGAAATCCTATCTTTCTCGAGGGAATATTCTTAGAAGTAGCATCTAGGCACTGAAGACAGATCGTTGGCATGTGATGTATCGTGATGGGGAGCGCTGCAATTGGAGTCGTGCAGAGTGTGGGGGGTGAGTGATGGGGGAGATCACGTGTCCCCCGGTATGTGTGGGGTGTGTGTGTGTGTATGTGAGTTTGTGCAAGTGTGTGTGATTGTGTGTGTGTGAGAGAGAGAGAGAGAGAGAGAGAGAGAGTGTGTGTGTGTGAGTGTGCGTGTGTGTGTGTGTGTGTGTATATGTTCGTATGTGTGCGTGTGTCTTTTTTTTTGTGTACATGGAACTATCTATCTATCACCCTTAACATATTTTGGCCGCCAGCTGAGCAAAGACTAGATATTGATTGGAAGCTTTCCGTTTTCGACAGGTGGAATATTACAAGTACAAGTAGTATTGTGTATTTTATTATAATATTTTTCATATAACCTTTTTTTTACATGACCGTGAACGAAACAATAGCTTGGGAGTCTTATTTGCATCTTGTTTTCTGATTTTAACGGAAGATCGAGAGAGAGAGAGAGAGAGAGAGAGAGAAAGAGAGAGAGAGACAGTATATAGATAGGTAGATATATATATATAGAGAGAGAAAGAAAGAGAGAGAGAGAGAGAGAGAGATGCTTTCTTGGAATACGCCATCCCGAATGCACTCTAAAGACATGGAGGTCTTCTATTTCACATTCTCCTATTTCCCTGAAGATAAATAAAAGAACACCGTCAATGGAACAAGCAAAAAAAAAAAAAGAAAAAAAAGAAAAAGCAATAAAAAAAAAGAAGAAAGAACAACACTCTGACTTCCATGAAGCCCCGTTGAATTTATTGCCTTCATTCATTGTGTGTGTAGTGTG
This sequence comes from Phyllaplysia taylori, assembly GCA_032273245.1. Taxonomy (NCBI): domain Eukaryota; kingdom Metazoa; phylum Mollusca; class Gastropoda; order Aplysiida; family Aplysiidae; genus Phyllaplysia; species Phyllaplysia taylori. The sequence goes on from JAUKPP010211138.1 coordinate 4,786, forward strand.
TAGGTGAAAAGCTCGGTGTTCGTGTGGTTTTTTGTGCGTGCATGAGCGGATGGTGAGTCGAGAGCTGGAGGGAGATGAGCGAGAGAATCTCAGGGAGTGAGTAAAACAAGGCGATGCCTCCCCGGGGGATTGCGAGAGGGGAGAAGATAAATCACACAAATAAATATGAGACTGGGAAGGAGGGAAGGACTGGAGAAGGAGGGAGCGAGGGAATCTAGGAAGGAACGAGGGAATGTGGGAAAGAGGGGGATGGGGGAGGGAGAGAGTATAATCGGCGCTGTGGTGTAATGGTTAGACTCCTCGCCTGTCATGTGGAAGACCCGAGTTCGATTCCGAGCGAGGGCGATCTGGGTTTTTTTTCTCTGTTGGAATTATTTCCCTCTCAACCCGGATTGGCCCTGACAGACAGGGTCGAAGTAGCCCGTCTCTTAAATGACCGACAGTGTTGCAGAGGACAGAAAACTGGTAACCGAACCAAATCAAAGCATGATAATATGAATATGAGCTTGTGCGTGTGTTTGCCCGTCTGACCTCGGTTGGAAGGGGTGGGGAGGGGGGAATGGGGTAGGAAAACGAGTGAGGAAGTCGAAGGAGAAAGAGAGATAGGGAGTGAGGAAGAGTTATGTGAGGACGAAATGCGTGTGTCAAGAAGAATGTGCATACATGTTAGGAAAAAAAAAGAAGTAAAGAAAAAAATGGACAAGAAGGGCATGATCTATGGAAGGGGAAGAATATTTAGTGAAAAGAATCTGAGGATAAAAGGAAAATAGGGTAAGAAAAAGAAAAAACAAATAAAAAAAACAAACAAAACATACGCGCGTGTGTGTTCGTGTGTGTGAAAGAGGGTAAGGGGGATGTTGTGAATACGCAAGAGTGGGTTGTGAAGATGGTAAGTAGAGACACGTGAATGATGGCCCGAGTGCATTTTTCCAATCTCCCTCCACACACTTAATTAAACTAGAACAGAACGCGTACGACACAGTCCAGATTTATTACACAACCCATGGATTCACAACAAAGCACCGCTGATGACCCCCAAGAGTGCGCTCAGCTTCAGCGACGACGATAGGTACTCAAGCCGAGTCTGAATATAAAAAAATGTCCAAATCTCGCGGATGCACTGATGGGAGGTTACAAAACTTTGTTTTCTTTGTAATACAAACTCTATTTTTTAACTTTTAAAAAATTTATTGTAGTGTAAATTTTTGTGCATCGAGATGCATGCTCAACCGGCGTATCAACATTGCTCATGGTTTTGACTCGAGTGTTCATATGGGGCTGGTTACTGCCTGCTGTTTCGAAACAGTTGTTGTCAATGAAATTTCGAGATAAGAAATAACATCTTTTGAAGGCTTTTACAGTAAAATCGCGGAGCAGAAAAAGCTGCGAGCAATTAGTCATTATACTCATTTAAGAGAACACAATATGATGTAAATCGTTATTACTCCTTTGTTTCGTTCTGTTACAATTTTACCATTCTGTTATACGTATACATAGAGAGAGATAGATAAAAAAAATTAAAAAAAAGAGAGAGAGAGAGAGAGAGAGAGAGAGAGAGAGAAAGAGAGAAAGACATCATACTTGCGTGCACACTAGGAGGTGTCGAGAAGAAGAGATAGTGCGAGATAGATAAAAGAGAATGCAGAAGATGGGGATGTGTGAGTGAAAGGCTGCACACCAAGGTCCAGGGAGCTTTGGGATAATCTGACGTTATCTGCCCATTACCCATTAGCGGGGCCTCGCCCTGGATGATTTTAGCCCAGGTAGTGAGGGGGTGCCGTACAGTACGTGTGTGTGTGTGTTTGTGTGTGTGTGTGTGTGTGTGTGTGTGTTTGTGTGTGTGTGAGAGTATGCGTTTGTCAGTGTGTATGTATGTGTTTGTGTACGTTTTATCATGGCATGTATCTAGAGGAGGTTTTTCTAGCTTACTCAGGCTAAAGCAGCTAAGGATGCTGGCGCCTCTGTAATCAACTAACTTAAAACTGACCGAGTTTACTCTTTCCATTAAGTTTCATGGTCTACCCTGATTCCCAATATGTAATGTTTTCTATGCATCAAAACGTTGCTATAAATCAACAATCCACGTTTGTGTACGTGAGTTTCAAGGTTCACATGTGAATGTCTTCGTGTCTTATTAAGTTATTTTAATATCTTTGTATGTATCGTTATTTCTACGCATAGTTGTGTACCCTTTATAAGGGAAAGTGTGTGCATTGTAGGGCTACGTGTATTCATGTGTGTGTCAGTGTGTATGTGTGTACACATATGAATACACGCCCACATTTATGTTCGGGTGAATTCGTGCAACAACTCTGTATACAACTACCTCAGCATAGAATGTGCACACATCTGCACCATGTACTTTGATAATAAATGACCCTTTCCTTATTGAAAACCAACTCGCCTTCTAAAAGCGCTCTTCGTCTTTTCTGGCACACCTGAATGCTCAGTTCATAAAGATTCACCCCGGGTATAATTGATTCCCGTGAACCATTTCAGATCATCATAATGCGCCCTTTTGTGCCTGGGTCCGCGTCGACAGATCGCGAGGGGTGGCAGCAACATGAGGAATATTAACACCTATTTTGTTCTCTTGTCGTGGTTTCTTTGGCTTGAAGAGATCTCTGGGGGATATTTTTGTCTAGCCTCTTTGACCCTGGAGTAAAGTTGAAAAGACTCGAAAAGACTGTAAAAGAACACCTTACGGTAGATTCTTTTTTACTGTGAGTGTGTGTGTTTGTTTGTGTGTGTTTGAATGTGCGTATGTTGAGAGATAGAGAGGGGGAACATAGATAGATAGATAGATAGATAGATAGATAGATAGAGAGAGAGAGAGAGAGAGAGAGAGAGAGAGAGAGAGAGAGAGAGAGAGAACGAGATGACCGTTGGAGAAGAACAGACGTGTTATCGGGTCCCAGTCCACACAACAAACGAACCAAGACGACATACGCTGGCCTTTTGCAGCGGCGGTTTCGGGAAGGAAAAAACAAGGAAAGAAAGAGAAGTAGAATAAAGTGAAAAGGCAATGAGAGGGTGTGTGTGGGGGGGAGGGGGGGGGATGAGGAGCATCGCCGACTCCTCCTCTTCCACCCGACAACCAATGTCAACATGTAAACACGACCCTCTATTCAAGTGTTTGATCTATGGCTACCGGGCCGCTCTTTTCCCTCTCTTTCATTCTTGTCGCTCGCTCTTCATCTTGAGCTGATGAGCCCACGTCATCCTTTTACACTCTTTTACCTCTGCTGGGGTAGGAAGTCGGTTGTCCATGTCACGAGTCTCGTCTTTTATTTTTTACTCTCCCCATCTCTCTCCCTCTCAATTCCCTCTCTCTTCTCTCTCTCTCTGTCAACTCTCTTTCCCATCTTTTCTCTCTCCGTTCCCCCTCTTCTCTCTCTCCACTCTCCCCCTCCCTCTCTATCTCTCTCATTCTCCCTTTCTCTCTTCTGTCCATCTGTCGCTGAAAAGGAATCCCGTCAGCTTTTCTCGTGTAGCCATAACGCGTATTTGAACGTTTCATTAAAATCTCCCAATCTCTCCGCCTCTCTCTCTCGGTGTATCGCTCTCTCTCTCTCTCTCTCTATCTCTCTCTCTCTCTCTCTCTCTCTCTCCCTCCCTGTGTTCTGTCCATGTCGTGTTCAAAAGAAAAGGCATCCCGGTTTTTTTTTTTTTATCTTGCATCTAATACATGACGTACACCTCTAAGCATTTCACAATGATTTCTCTCTCTTCCTCTCTTTCTTTCTCTCTCTCTGAGAAGGGGTTGCTTTTGTTTTTATCCCGCTTTTCTTATATCGGGTGTGCACTAACAGAAGCTACAATGGGCGGTAGTGAGGTCCCTGCTATATCCGTGTATATTCTGAGCTCGCTGATATCCCCAAAAAAGAGGGTGTGTGTCATTCACACAAAGTTTTCAATGAAATCGTCATGACTTTTCTTTTCTTTTGTTTTTTTTTTTTTCTTTTTTTTTTTTTGCCTCGTCTTATTCAAGAGTTCATTGAACGGCGACTTGAAAGGGCTTGGTGTAACTACGTATAGTGTAAGCTGACGGAAAGACGCTTCCTGTAATGCAAATCATCTCATTTGTTTTTTCCCACTGTATTATGTCAATTTCGCTGTTTTAGAAAGAGATATGTTATCTATTGTATATTTACAAGATTTCGTGATGCCATTGAAAACAAAATCGACACCAGCAGAGGTGCTTTACTCTGCCCCCACCCTGTTTTTTTTTTTTACTTTGGAGAGGTTTTTTCCCTCTAATTTCAAGACGTTAGCCTCTCTTTTTTTCTCTCTATTTTGTCTACATAGATATTTATTATAAATTGTCATTGTTACAAATTAGTTTAGATGTATTGAACTTTGAATCTTTTAAACCACGGTTACTTTGAGTTTTCTTTTTTTTTCTTTTCATTGTTCTTACGTACACTTTTTTTCATAGCCGTTAATTTTCTTTCTGAAAAGTTAAAACGAGCAATGGGAGCCACAAGCACTGCACAGCTAAAAAATTCTGTTATGAAAATAAAAGATGTTCCATTTTGCAGAACGAGTCCAGAATTTTACCAAACAAACACTCCCATTATTATTTATAAATACAAAAAGCAACTTTGCACTGCGAATACAGCCGGCCGCTGTGTTGTTCTATAAAACATTGTATTGTACTCTGATCAAACCTAGACGGTCTGTTTTTGTCCCAAATGTTGTTCATTCTTGATGCACGTTTCGCTAGGCAGAGGGCTCTCATCTTGTAGATCGTGCGTGAATGTTGTTGTGTGCAGCGGGATGTTGCAAAAAAAGAAAAAAAACAACCAAAAACCAAAGCAAACAAAAAATAAAACAAACAAACAAAGAAGAACAAAAGTGGATAAATAAATAGGCTATATTTAGGATAATAGGGTATTATCTCCTCCCTTCACTTTTTTCTTCTCTCTATCCAGGCTAAAACAGCGAAAGATGTTGGTGCCTCCATGCTCAACTATTTTTTAACTTTTAAACTCTTCTCTCTAATTCTGTCTTCTCTCTCTCTCTCTCTTATTTTTTCTCTATAATTTTAACTCTATTTTAATTTGTTTCCTGCCTTTTTTTCTTTCCGTTTACCTTTTCCTTTATACCCCCCCCCCCCTCTCTCTCACTTCTCTATTTCTCTTCATCATTTTTCTTTTCTCCTTTTCTTTAACTTTATATTTTCTCCTCTCATTTCCCCCACTCGCCCCTCTCTCTCTCTCCTCTTTACTTTCCCCCTTCTAAACCCCCCTCCATCCGTTTCTGTCTCTCTCTCTTTCTCTCTCTCTCTTTCTCTCTCTCTCTCTTTCTCTCTCTCTCTCTCTGATGATATTCTGTAGCTCTTCTTTTCCACACTCCCGCTTCTTCCCCTTCTCTATACCCCACCAACCCCATCTTTTTCTTTCGCTCTCTGGATTGGGATCTTACTCTTACTTTTCAGTCTTTGGTCATAATATACAGATAGACGCAAACCAGTGTCCCCGTGTCTCTGTTGTGTCTCTGCCTCTGCCTCTGTGCCTGTGTGTGCATGTGTATGTGTATGTGTGTATGTGTGTGTATGTGCATATGTATATGTATGTGTGTGTATGAGTATGTGTATATATGTATATGTGTATGTGTGTATATGTGTATATGTGTGTGCGTATATGTGTGTGTGTATGTGTATATATGTATGTATGTGTATATGTGTGTATATGTGTAGGTGTGTGTGTATATATGTGTGTGTGTATGTGTGTGTATTTGTATATCTGTATGTATGTGTGGGTATGTGTGTGTGTATGTGTGTGTGTGTCCCCGCACACATAGCTACGGCTAAGCACCCGGCCGGAGATAGAAGCGCCTCCCTTGAGTTCGGCGCCTTGTCCCAGTACTTCAAGTCCTCATGTGATGATAGATCGGTCACACCTACACACCGGAGGTGATCGAATGTGAGTTCGAATAAATTAGTCGATTATTCGAACAATAGTAAAAGCTCTTGGAATCTTATTCAGGTTCTGTGACTTGTCCAAGATGTATCAATCAAATTTAGACTCCACCTCTCTAATCAAATCACAACAAAAACAACAACTACAACAACAGCAACTGACCTTATAGCGTCGATGGAGCCGTAAAACCCCAAACAAATAAACAAACAGCAACTACTAAAAGGGGTCATTAGTGCTTTGTGCTATGGTCTAAAGATGGACAGCTTGAGTAGTAAAATAAGAACAACAGGAGCAACAAAACAAACAAAACAAAGCAAAACCCTTCATGTCTTGAGATAAAAAGAAAGGCATACTATTTTACTCGATTAGTCGAATGTTGTTTTCCCTCACTCGACTCTCTCCCCATCTTCCCTCCGTACCTGTCCAGTCGTAGTTGTCCCCCCACCTTGTACCATAAAGCACTGTCGTGTCCTCCGTTTGGAAAAAGATTTGCATTTCTTGAACCACTGGGCCGGCATAACGTCGAGACAGAGAGATGTTTCCCCCTGTTCGTAGACCATGTTTTGGTTTTATACTTTGTTCGTGGGGGTGATAATACAAGCAGTGTCAGGTTTTGGGGGGTGAGGTTAGTGTTGTCTTCGCTAACTGAGACAGATCTCTGAGGGGCGATCGTGTTTCTTAGGCCCTTGGGGTTTTGTTCGGTGCGAGATTTTCTGGTGAGATAACCACAGATTAGAGGAAGTCCCTATTTGTCCCTGGATGGAGGCGTTTTTGTTGTAGGCTGTTGGAAGCCGAGAGGAGTTAGAGGGGAGATACACGGGGGATACATAGATAGATGGAGAGATAGACAAACAGAAAGGAGAGAAAGAGGGAGCGGGCGCAGGGAGGTAGAAGTGGACGAGAATAGAAGGACATGTCGATGTACTGGAATGAAAGGAGGGTTAGTTATTTTAAGTTAATTATTAATAGAGGCGGCAGTATCTTTGGCTGTTTTAGCCTCATGAAAAGAAGTGGGGGGGGGGGGAGATGAAAAGTAGAGAGAGAGAGAGAGAGAGATAGAGAGAGAGAGAGAGAATGCATGGGAGAGAAGAGATGGGGCTGTCTTATAGGGAAAGAGAGAGAGAGAGAGAGAGAAAGAGAAAGAGATGCAGGGGCGGGAAGAGAGGGGGGCGGCTGTCTAATAGGGAAATGTGAGGCTTAAGCGCGTATCCCTCCTTCCCCCTCTGTAATGTAATTAGGCTCATAGGGTCCCATTGCCCGTCGATAGCCATCCAGGGCTCAATTTGGCGCTCCGGCCTGTCGTGTGTGGCTCTCCGCTCTCTTGCGACGCGCTCTCGTTCTGAGAGAGAGAGAGAGAGCGAGGGGGGGGGGAGGGGAGAGAGAGAGAGAGAGCATGCCGATCGTGTGAGGTCTGAATGAAGCGACGCGCGTGAGAGCGATGAGCAGTGAAGGGCTTGTGATCCGCTTTGGTGAGAGTGAGAGAGCGAGGAGTGAGAGGGGGAGAGAGAGTGAGCGAGACACGTGCGTGACCGAGTGGAGGAGATACGAAGAGGCAGGGATAGAGGGAGTGTGAAAGTTGGTGGATGGAGTGAAGGAATGAATGGATTGGTTAGGGTTAGAGGTAAGAATAACTTGCTCGTGTGAGACTAATAATAGTGAATCAAGGAGTGAGTTACAAAACGAATGATATTGTCAGTCGTTATAGAGTAAAATCTAGTAATAAATTCGGATCTAGATAACAACATAGTATTGTATATAATGATTTGTAATTTCTGTTCAAGTGAAGTATAGAAGGTAACTGTATAGCTGTTGTTCGCTTTAAGGGTGATACATGTATAACAATTTTCTTGCTCTTGGTTGAAGATGACTCAACGTGCTACAATAAAGTCGCAAGGGGGTGACTGTTGGACCACTGGAATAACTTTAGTGCTTTTTATTGAATTGAAAAGGGTCAATCTTTTGCATAAAGATGACATGCAGAGATGGAGGAGGAGATGGGAAGAAGGGGGTGGGGGCACCGTGAAAGAGAGAAAAAGAGAAAAAATAAGGAGGACCCGTCTGTCATTCCCGCTCTCTTTAGTATTGCTTCGTGTCAGGCAATGAAAGCCTCAACCCATCAGCCTCCCATCATCCTCCTCCCCTCACTTCCTCCTCTCCCCCCCCCCTCCCTTTACTTTTCTCTTTGCTGATTGTTTAGCAAAGAGACGAATACCCCACTGCCGTCCTTTTACTATTCGCCCTTATGCGAAACAACCAACACTTCCTTCCTCTCCCAATCTGGACCCCTCTCCCTTTCATCCCTCCCTTTCCTCTTTTCTTTCCTTCCTTTCTCTCCCAATCTGCACCCCCCCCCCCTTTCATCCCTCCCTTTCCTCTTCTCTTTTCTTCCTTTCTCTCCCAATCTGCTCCTCCCTTTCAATCCCCCGATCCTCTGTCAGATCCCAGTCTTCCCGATTCAACCAGCGAGCTAATTTCGATGGGCTTTCGCTTATTGACAATACGCCGCCCTAACGGATTGCCCGTTAATAGGGCACGATTACCCGGCCCCGGGGCCTGGGCCAACTCCTCCGGGAATATTGCATTATTTCCTTCACTGTTTTTGATCTCATTCCACGCAAACTGACTTAAGTGTGGCACAGCCGGCGGGCTATGGAGAGAACGCGCGAAAACGTTGAGTCGTTGAACTCTCGTCGCCTCGTCACTTCCTGTTTCGTGTGATGTATTTTGTCATACGAATGTGTCGTATACATCTGTGAGACTTTTTATTAAAAACTACATGTATATCTTTAATCTGGATTGATTGTAGCGTGTGATTTATTTAGTGCAGTTGGGTTGTCAGTATACAGCCTTTTTCTTTTTTCTTTTTCTTTTATCGTTTTGTTCGAGCTTCTATTCACTACTAGAGTATTCTTGGAAATAACGGGAGTGAGGAATTTTTTATTTTTTATTTAAACAAAATGTGTTCCTTTTTAAAAGTATATATTTGTGTATTTTCTTCTATTACATTGTATACCTAGTTTTTTTGTGTGATTTTATTTGTTTTTTTAAACTTTAAACATTCACCATAACAGGATAATATGTAAGTTCATAATGACAGCTTTCTCGCCTAAAACAGCTTAATAAGCCGGAGCCTCAATAAATAAATAACTTCTAACTGACAGCTGTTTTCGGGAGAGACCGGAAGGAGAGGATGAAGGGGAGGAGATCGGGAGGTGGGGGTGGGGGGGGGGGGAGGACGTGGAGGAGAAAGACTAACAGG
>JAUKPP010211249.1:0-13967 GCA_032273245.1 Phyllaplysia taylori
CACCCACGCAACCACACACACACACACACACACACACACACACACACACACACACACACACACACACGTCCCCCCCCCCCTCCGCAACACAGACGTGTGTTTGCCGTCCACACCCTGCTACATTTCTCTGATGTTGTATTGTCCCTAGCTTATTATGGCGTATCTCAGCTATGTAAAGGAAATAGGTCGTTGGCCGTGCATGGAATTCACTGGCCACAGACTCGCAGTCGGAATGCTGTAAGTGGCTGACACATTATGTACTAGGACAAGCGCCGTTAAACGTTGCATCTCTGTGCTACACGATGGTCGGTTGTTGTTAGTTGCCTCTCGTGTTGGCAGCGATTTAGAGCAAATGAGAAATCAAGTCAGCCTCCCGCTGCTTGTTCGTGGTGTAAATTTGTTACGGGAAAAGTGATACCAGTTTTAATCGCTGTGGGGTTTTTAAAGCTGCAGTATTGTTGTTTTCTTTATCTTACGAACAACTTTGCCTGGTGTGGCTTTTCGTGACAGAAAAGTGCCTGTTGACGCGGCACACAAATGACAACCCTCAGGGAAACTTAAGCCTGCTCGAGTGCTTAAATAAAAACCAAAACAAGAAGAGGCTAAAACAGCAGAGACTGGCGCCTTTATATAGATAACCTACTCCTTACGAAGCCATCAACTATTCCAAGGATTTAGTACATGATACAAGTATTGGGTTTTTTCTTCGGGTCCAGCATCATAAAATAATACATAGATATTGCTATGAGATGATCTTATTCCTTTGCATGATTCAAAGAATTAGTTGAATGTACTGGTTTTTTCCCCTATGTCATATTATCAGATAGTATTGCCAGTGTATTTCATCTAGTTCCAAGTAAAGAGCAAGGTGTACGAGAATGATTTTATATCTCTTTCTTACTCTCAAGGTTTCCTAATGATTATTTTGTTTTTCCTTCTCTTCTCTTAAGGTTTCCGATGCTGGGATGTTGAGGACACAGGTATCGACATTAATGATGAGCTCGCACAGATTGCAAACAAAGCCTCTTTGGGAGAAGAAGGCGCTAATGGTATGTATTTAAAATGGTTTGAAAGTCGTAGCAAGGTATTTATTACAGGGACTAATATATTTCTATCTTTACAACTGATACATTCTATTGCATCCAAAATATTTATTCCTTCTTATCCTTTAAGCATCATTATCATTCATCAATCTATTGTACCATATTCAAGACCATTACCATGCTATAATTTTAAGGCCTTTGCTAAATCAGTCAGAATGACAAATCTGGAGGGAATCGAGATAAAAAAAAGACTTATTTATGGAAACACTTGCACGTCTATATATACATATATTATTAGAAAGACATGTCATATTCATTTGGTGTTTGGTATCAGTAGTGTGAAAATGCCATTGTACACTTTGCATGGAAAACTATTATTATTATGGTAACAACAATGGTAATTATGCACTACTAGATTTTATACTTGAACAGCCACCACCCCTACTCCTTCGGAAAGTTATTGGATAGTGTATACATTTTTTCTATTAGATTTATGTGCTAGGGATGATTGTAACATTTTTATTCTGCGATTTTTTCAACTCCTTTATTTTTTCGTTTGTTTTTATTAGCCAGCAAGAAGCCAGGTAGTAGGCATATCAGTCAATCTTTATTTTTGTCTCAGTTTAGAATGCATGAAACAAGAGTGCAATGCCAGCCTCAAGTGTATGATTAATTGTTATCAGTTGCTTTAAAATTTCCCTCTGTTGCACAATTTATGCAGTGTTTGCAAGAGAAAGCAGAAGTCATGCAGAACATTTCAGTTCAATTCATTGTGCTGTCCATTGTGCACCACTAACAAAAGTTCACTATTTATTCAATTCACTCAACATATTTGTCATTGGACCAACCTGTGTTGCATTGTGTTCCATAGTGTATCGTCATCAGATTCTTTGTGTTCAGATTTATGTTTCTGTGTGTTTCTTGTGTGGTAGCTATAGATTTATTTTCTGTCATAAATCTGACACCATTTAGTGGCCACTGTCAATGCATTGTCTTTGGTCAAGTTGTTTGAATTTGCTGAAAGGGTCATTTGTGGGCGAGTGGTAGAACGCTACCTCATGACTGCTGAGGTTCAGGGTTTTTGTCAATCCTGAAAGTTTCATTGAGATACATTCAGGGTTTTCGAGGCTCGAACCCCTTCCCATTCAAGATGGATGTTAAAATCGGCAGTCCGGCCTCTTTAATTACCTTTCTTTATTGAAAGGGTCATTTTACCAAGATGAGAAACCTTTTGTGTAATTGCAGTTGTCTGGAACATTCAATATTTGTAAATATATTGTGAAAGAGCAAATTGATCCCTTGATGAACAATATCTAAAAACTGGTTTGGATTGAGGTGGGGAGGGGGTGCATGAACAGTGCTGGATAAATGTAATGTACAGGGTGCCATAAAGAAAGCACTATCCATAAATGAATAATCTTTAAAAACGCAGTCAACATCACAGTATAATCAATAAGAAGATTAAAGGCTGAAGCATTATGCCATTCAAAATGTTCTACATTGATGCCACTTTCCAGCCTGAAATAGCAGGCAAATACTCCCTTATTTAACCTTCCATCTTAGGTATTGACTGAATAACTGCACAACATGGCAGTAGCATCATCTATACCTTCATAACAAAATACACTAATGTCATGCTTATTTTTGTGTTACTTTTGTCTTCAGACACTGCATGAGCTTTTCTGTGTCCGAAATATTTATGTTGCTTATCAACATGGATTAATGTCAGTACTGTGCCTCACAGCATCACAAACCTCTTGATGTCAGCTTTTGATGTGAATATGCTTTACAAAAAAGAAAAGTCTGAAAAGAAAATGGCAGGTCGGGGACTCCCTCAATCTTTTTTCTATGTCAGTACTTCTTTGTACATGTGTTGTAATCATCTCTGATTGATTTAAGACGTTTGAATAATATTTTTTCTGGTTGAGTTTTTGGAGGGGAGGAGGGGGGAAGGGGAGGGGAAAGGGGCAGTACAGTTTTTATTCCAAATATCATATTTTTGGGCAGTTGCCCATATTCATTTGAGCCAGTGGACCAATTGACTTTTATTAAATTCAGTATAAGCTTATTCTCAGTCTTAAAAACAATAATTGTGCATAGATCGAAGGAAAGGGAATAAAAGGGAAGTACTTGTAACTTGTATTTCTAATGTTGTACAATTTTCAGTCAAGTAGAAATAATTCGGAGGTTGAAAATGACCTCCAATTCAATACAGTAAATATCTGTGCAATTCAGTGTCGTAACCAACTAACAAAACATAAAGCCATTTAATGAGCATGTAAAGCATACTTATTTGATATTTGTTCAGAGTTGTCGCTTTTTGTCGTAATGTCAACACGAGCACATACATGCAGTTACAGTGCTTTGTTTGATTTAGAACGTTTTGGATGTGGAAAATCAAAACATAATATTTATTTTCTGTATGTACATATAAATACCTTTGTTAGTTAAGAGCTAATTTTGAAACTTGTTTACATGACAAAGAAACCTCATTCTTGGCATACAACAAGCCTCTGAACTTGTACTTTTGAGTGTATTATACATGCATTCATTGTATTGTGCTTTCTCTGTCTATTCACCCTCCTCCAACCATGTCTAGGATGCACTGCCCAAAAATTTCCAAGTAGCCTTTTTTGGCATTAAAATAAATTAATTTTGAAAATATCTTTCTGTCCATAAGTTTGATTGTCATGACATACCTGTTATTGTTTGTCTGTGAACAAAGATGTTCATCATTTTTAGTTGATTGAATACATAAGATGTTTTATTCATGTTGGTGGTCCAAGTTTTCTTTTTTTCTTTTCAAAGTTAGATTAAAGCATTTATTTGATTTCTCCACAAGCCCAATGTCATAACTGTTTTTTTGTGTGGAAAACAATTGAGAGCATAGTTTGATGCTTTGTTGTTTACTTCGCTAATTATTTGGAATCGAGTTACATTTTTAAAAAATCAAGACTTTATTTAACAAACTTGCAGGCAGAACATGGCCATTTCTCTCCAGGATTAAAGATAAAGGCTGCTTCTTTTTCTATATATCTATCCAAACTTTGTTTTGTGAGTGCCTATGCATAACTTACATATCTAGTCCAACCCTAGAATAGAATTGCAACAAGTTTGCTACAAATTGTTTAGTTCAAGACTGCTGTCTTAGAGTGTATGATTGGCAAGCACTCTAATTGGGTCTGCTCCTTCTCACTGCTCCCATTGTCCTAATTTACTTTACGGCACTGAAATGACTTTACAATATTGATGGTGCCAGGAAACTTGCAGCAACCTCTAATTTTTGTCCTTGAAGGTGAGACTGTCAAATGGTATAAAGGAAGATCACATTCTAATCGTTTGGGGGGGGTCATTTCTCATCATGTTGTTATTTTTGTGAACCTACGACGATATCGTTAAATTAGCTCTTGATTAACCTAAATCTCATCTAATCTTTTTAATTTCTTTTTCTTAACATTTGTAACAATCATTATGAGTGTGGACTTATGTTTGTCTCGTTTTATCTGTTCATTTGAAATTTTTTCATTCCTCCAGGAGAACGGTTGATACAGCACCAGTCTGACAACTTGTCTGTGGAAATTTTGATCAATCCCCTAACTCAGTCAGTGAAAAACTCTCTGAAGGTAAGAAGAAATCCATAAAGTAGTTAAAAACCTTTAAACCTTTCAAGACTATCTCTATTCTTTTAAGGTGCTTATTGCTCTATTTCCTCTTTATAATATTTCTTTATGCAGTCTTCACACATTATTTAAGTTTGATTAATGGATAGCTTGAATGTGCTGAGAATATGTTTTAGATTGATGCCTTTTTCCCTGCCATCAATAACTTAAGTCTTCTCTTTTCTAACCTTCTCAGTTTCAATGATTAGGTCTAAGTATGAAATGAGTTTGAGTGTCTTTAAATAAAATAAGAAAACTCTAGTATTTACCCTAATACAAAGTGACTACGAAAAAAAGCTAAGCTTTCCATCACTCTGTCATTTAGTAAATCCTGTCTCTGTGTGTTAAATGAAATCCTCTGTAAAATGAAAACATATCCAGAAGGCATCTTGGAGCTCTAGACTGTGGTAATTGCTACATTTAGTAGCTTCTCCAGAGGGAAGCTCATCCAATGCTGGGAGGTAATTGGAAATAGCTCTGTCTGGAATACCTGAGGTGTTGGAGGCTGGCCTTTTCTTTTTATTTTACCTCATCAGTTCATGGAGAAGGTTAAATAATGATGGAGTCATTAATCATCTCTTTTTTTTAGATTACTTCTTTTCCTGACACACTGGGCGCCGAAATGACCTTGTAGAGTCTATGGAGCCCTAAAACCCTAACCAAACAAACAAACAGACAACCTGACACACTGTGCTGAAGTATGTGCTTTTAGGTTATTGGGGTTCCTTTTTTGTTGTACCAGCTAAGGAGTCGCATGATATTGAGGCATGTACAACTGCATTTTCCTTTATTTTCTCTATACTTTTGTTTGTGCACTGTTAAGATAAAACCTAGTTATGGTATCACCTTTCTGCCCATCTACATCTTTGGCTTAATAAACTTCATTCTCTACTGCCATATAGGGTGTAATTTGTGGGATGTTGTGTTCCTCTGAAACTGAGTTGACCACACAGAATAATACACCTAGAGTGATGACGTAGGGGCAGGGAACTCTTCACCCTTCTAAAATATGGCCGCCACTAAGCGTGCGCAATATAGGGTTCAAAAGGGGGCACAACTTGCCTCACTTCAATAAAGCCCATACAGAGATTTACAAAATGACGAAATACGGAAGTGAAACTCGACCGCGTTTCTCTCAACTGTCTTTTATTATAGCCCATAATGAGTTTTGTTTCAAGTCACGATGGCTTCTATCAGGTGCGCTTTTGCGGCAGCATAGTCAGTCCCGTTTTGTATGTCTATGGTCGGCTGAGACTGGCAAGGTTTGGAAGCCCACCTCATAAATGACCCTACATTTTTATAAGGGGTGTATAACAAAGACAAAATAGAATTTTTTTTTTAAAACTTCACTCTTCGTAATTTTTTGGCTTAGTAAATTTCCTGTAGAAATATTAGAGTTATAGATTCTTCATGCAATATTATTGACTTGATATTTTTTTGTCCTCAGAAACTTTTAATTGCATCCTCCCCGACCAAGTATGTTATCTATGCTGGACATGCCTTCCAAGGCACTGGTGCTTGGGTTCTCCAAGATGACACTTTCTCCTTCACAAGCTTAGCTCAGGTGAGAATTAATATGAGAGAAAGAAATGTGATTGTGGACAGAGAAGTCAGTCATGACTTCACAAGGGAGTGTTTCTAGCAGGGATGAATAACTGAATAGGGATTCTTAGCATTCTAGCTACATTGACATTTAAAGATGTGAAACAACTGTCAGCCCTACTGACTATCACTAAAGAGATCCTTTAATGATCTATGTGTGCCAGGAAATTTCTGAGAGCGAAATGGAAGAATGTTACATGGTTATTTATTGAGCTATGAGGCAACAGCCGTAACATAAAAAAACTTGTTTGTGTTATCGATATTCTATTTTTAAAAGTTTCAATTGAACTAGATCCAATTTTCCTGGGTAGATTTGCAACAGCCCTCAATTGCGCATTCTGGCTTGAGCAATATATTGAAACCACTTGTTTGGAAACAAGATTAAAATAAAGAATGTCTTTCCCAAATCATAATTTCGGTTGTGTAAGTGATGCAAATAATTTTTACATTAATATTTCTAAATGTTCTTTCTCAAAATGACCCTGAAATGTCATGTGTTCATGCTCAAATCTCTAATATCCTTTCAATCTTGATTGCAGGTGTTCAAGAACTCTGATGTGGAGAGTGCTTTAAAACAGAACATTGAAGCCAACCTGACCATCCACACACTGGCTGACAGTAATTGGGGCACAAGCATCAGCAAAGCCGACTTCACCAACAACATTCGAATCCAGCTCAACCCTCCGGAGAAGCTGCAAAACACCCATGGTGTTGTTCAGTTCACTGCTTATGTGGGCAGCTTTGTCACTCAGACACCTGTCACAAACCTCTTGCAGGCCTCTGAACAGTTTGGTAACATTAGCTTTACTAGACCAACATTGTACATCTTTCCAGGTTGTCAAGGAGACTCTGCTTTGTTTGGTATTAATGGGTTCAACCTTCTTGTTAATGGCGGGTACAACAGACGAGCATGCTTCTGGGATTTTGCAAGACATTTAGATAGAGTTGATGCAATGCTGCTCACTCATTTGGGTCCAGATAATATTTTTGGCATTAATACAGCTCTGCAGAGAAAGAGCTCAGAAAACATTCATCCACAAATTGGCTACTTGTATTTTAATGCTTTAGATAAAATTGCAGCAGCCCCATCTGGTGGGGAAGGAGACGGTGAAAAGAAGAGCAGTCTTCTCATCAACCTGGCTGAGGAAGCCAATAATCTGACTCGTATGGCCAAGCAACTGGGCATCAGTCCTCAGCCATGCTCTCGTGCTGCCACAAGCCAGAGTGCTGAGCCCATCAACCTTTATCATAAGCTTGGCCATGGATCTTTGGATATGTATGTCCTGAATCCTATTACTGACAGCAAAGAAATGAAAGAGTTCTATCAACTGTGGGGAAAGAGAGCTTCAAATCTTGGATCTAGCGGACCTTTTCCCCTGCAGAATGCTCTTTCTGTCTGCACCATGCTGGTGTGGAGACCT
The DNA here is from genome assembly GCA_032273245.1 of Phyllaplysia taylori. Lineage (NCBI taxonomy): Eukaryota > Metazoa > Mollusca > Gastropoda > Aplysiida > Aplysiidae > Phyllaplysia > Phyllaplysia taylori. Next base: position 7,726 of record JAUKPP010211249.1, read on the forward strand.
CACAATATCAATGAGAAGATTGTGAGGATATTCTTTCCAGGAAATGCTCCACAACACAAAGTTGCAGAGGGTCTAGAGAAAATGAAGAGCTTTGCTTATCTGAAGCATCCATCATGCTCAGCTAAAGACCTGCAAAAGCCTGCTGCTGTGAAGAAAGCTGTTTCCGCTCGGCCAGGCAGTGGAGCTACAAGATCAACCAGAACAACGGCAACATCCCGGGCTGAGACCTCGCGAAGCATGAACTCCTCCAGGGTGGAATCTCCTAGGAAAACTGAATCCAGAGCTCCTGCTAGGTCTGGAGCAATGTCTCCCACGAAGGCAACAGCTATGAAATCTAAAGATGAGAATGGGAAGAGGCCCACAGAGACCAGAAAACGTCCGACTAGAATGGAGGACAAAGACGCAAGTGCAAGACCGTCATCTGCAAGGTCCAGTGCAGTTTCAAGCCCAACAAAGGCGGCATCTCCCAGAAAGACACCTTCTCCAACTAAATCTCCTACAAAAGGAGCATCCCCTGCCAAGTCACCATCCCCTCCCAAATCTGTCCCGGCCAAATCCCCTACTAAAGCCAAATCTCAGGAGAAGAGTAAGCCTGAGGAGAAGCCGGCAGCTCCTGCCCCTGTGGAGAGCCAGCCTGATGCTGTTGCTGCTCCAGTTGCCAGCAGTCTGGTGGATACCTCAAGCACTGAGCAGACCGCCACAGTTACTAATCACGTGGACCAACAGGAGTTGAAGCCAGAGTCAGACCAAGGACAGGGTGTCCAACAAGACCAGGTTGAAGCGTTGCAAACACTTAACAAATCAGCCACTGAGCAACCAACACAACCAAGTGAAATTGACTCAAACCTTCTCTCGTCCTCAGTTGATGCTATGAGTGCATCTGTGTCTGTTTCAGCTGACAGACAAAAACTGGAAAGCTTGGGAATCTATGAGGGCGAGGACCTGAAAGATAATCAAGTGAATGCTCAGAGTCCAGTGTATGCAAATGGAGATAATGAGGAAGAAGAAGTGAGGCCACAGGCTCTTCCAGAGCCTCCAGCTATCATTGAGTCACCCAGTCAAGAATCTGATGTAATGCCAGACTACAGTTTCAAGATTGAATCTGATCAGCAAGAACTTTCTGAGTTCAGTAAAGTAGAAGAAGAACTCCATGAACTCACAGAGTTCAATAAAGCTGAAGAAGAATTGCAAGCATTAGAAGCAGAAAATGCAACAGCAAAATCATTTGAAGATCCTGCAGAGGACATCCCTCCTTCCCCAGAACCTGCTGCAGAAGAACAGCCAGACTTTAATGATTACCCTGCTGCTGTTGAGCCTCAAAAGTCTTTTGAGACCCCAATATTCAGTAATGATGGCCCTGATTCTGATACGAATGGTGGAGTGGCAGCAATGGAACAAAAGATTCAGTATGGAATAGATGAGTCGTCAAGAGCAATGGCTGGAATCCAGGAAGAGGAGGAGCCTGAGGAAGAGGAAGGAGTGAAAGAGTCAGAGACCAGTGCAGCTGGAGACAAACAAGCTCTTAGAGATTTAGGAATATATGATGATGAAGATGAAGTGGATGAGAGAGAGAATGGCTTTGACAATGAAGTGGAAGAAGAAGAAGTCCGACACAATGTTGCCCCAAAACAGGAAAATGAAGGAGAGGAAAAAGACAATAGTCAAGAGAAAGATGTGGAAGAAGAAGAAGAGGTTGCCAGTGACAACAGATTGTCAGCTGAAAGACAGTTTGAGGATGTTGAAGATGATGCTAGTCCAAATAATGATGAAGGAATTGTAGAAGATGAAGATAAAGATTATTGTGATGATGACAATTCATCCTTGCCTGCTGCCTTTGACAGAGACTCAAGCCCAGAAATGGAGGTTAGTCAAAATGAAAATGGGCAAGACGGGAAAGCTGTTGTGCCAGAAGATACGGATTCCATTGATGGGGGAATACCAGATGTGGACAAAGATATTGATGAGGCTGTTGCTCATGAGGTTAATGGCACAGAACAAAGTCATTCAGGTGTTGTCCTAGATTCCCTTATTGAACAGAGTGGCAAGTCTATTGCTGATGTGAATCCTTTTGTCGGTGTAGAGGGAGAGAATAATGCACAATCTCAAAGTAAAACACTTTCCAATGAAAATGAAGATGAGTTGGAGCAAGAAGGTGCTTCCTTTGATCCTGCTACACAGTGGGGCCAACCAATGGGTCTCCCATCCCCACCACCACTGTCTCCTCAGAAAGGGACCAGTGCAGAGAAAAGAACAGCCTCTGCTGCCAGCAAACCTGGGGATACAAAAGCCCGCAGCAGTGCACGTAATGGCACCGCAAACTCTGATGCCAGGAAACGGCCTGCCACAGCACCAGCAAGAAGTGGGGCAAGTGCCCGACCAATGTCAGGAGCAAGAAGAACAGGTGCGGGCTCCAGCCGATCCTCTCCCCAGAGTGCGAAAGTTCCGCCCATGCCTCCTATGACTGCTTTCTACATGGATCTGACATACATCCCCAACCATGGCGAACCTTCCTACAGCGATGTTGAATTCTTCAAACGAGTCAGAGCTCGTTATTATGTATTGAGTGCTCTTTCCCCAAATCCACAAGTTCTTGATTCCTTGATGGAAGCTAAAGCAACATGGGAGCAGAAAGATTTAGAAGTCACTCTCATTCCAACCTATGACAATGAGACTTTGCGCCACTGGGTTGGCCTGAACAAAGAAAAGCTGCAAGAGTTGCACATTGATCTGACCCCAGCTGTGAGCCGTTGCACAATTCAACTTCAGGATCTAGAGACCAGCCTGCCAGCCTACAGGTTAGAAGTGTAAGCTGCATCCTGGGGAAGGTAGACATCCTGTAGCAAGTGGAAGTGAACACACTTGCTTTAGAAAGGAGACCAATTCTTGACTTATGTTAGATGGGAGACCAATGCTTGATACTTCAAATCAATGAAAGCCCTCGGATAAGTGTAGAGGCAACGCTTTTTATGATGGCCTTTACTTTTTCTTAAATCCAGGTCACTTACAAATCTGATTGAAAAAGCACCCTATATTCATAGATGAGGAAAATCATAGTTGTGCTTGTTTTTATCGAAAGATTTGTTAACTCAGTATGCATACTTACAAGTACTTCTTATATTGTAGTTGGGTTTTTTGCTGTTTAATGCCAAGAGGTTTTCACTGAAACTATTTTGTAGGCCTATTTGTTTACCAGGCAGTTTTATTATATTTAGTACATTTGATTTTCATGGGAATAGGTTTTGAGGAGGGAAGGAAGATAGTCACTGATTAACTGGATAAAGATGCTGTGGTAGAAGACACTTTGCAGCTGCTCCGTAGCAATTATATCAAAATAATTTAGCATAATTTTTTTTTACTTTGTTCAATTCCTATAGAAACTGATCATTGTCTGTCTCTATACTCTATCCCACACCTCCACTCTATTGTTTCAATATGCTACAGCTCTGTCCCTCTAATGACCCTTCCATTCCAACCATATTCATGTTCACATATCACAATGAGTGGGTTTTCCTTTTTGTTTGTCCCACACTGTTCCCAATAGGACTGAATTAGCGCTGCAAGTAAATTTTCAGCATGCTTAAAGTGGCAAATATAGCAAGCTTTTGAGACATCCACACCCTTATTCCAAACTATTGGTTTTGAACGAACCTCAGAACTCATAGGCAAAGCTACAAGTCTACTAATGGAGCCCCAATTTAGCCCCCGAGCTCAAGGTGATGTCATTGAGGACATAGGATAGGGCACCTTAGGTTGCTTCGTGTCAGATATACAATGAGGTTATATTGCAAACATTTATTGCACTTGTGGGAAGTGAAAAAATGTATTACATGCATATTACATGTTTGATGCTGATAGAACTTTAAATCTGAATTCAAGTCAGTAATGTTCACTTCTTTTAGACTTTAAAGCAGTAGAGTTTTCCTGCCTGTTGATAGTGAAAAACCATGCAAAATTTCAAACTTCTCAAATGCATAGAATGTCTTTCATATATACTTTGCAATTTTGTAAATCCTTTATTTGCCAGACGTAAATGTTTAAATATTTTTCTGAATTGTTTACATTTGAACTTTATCCTAAAATTTCTTTGGTTTGATATAGGAATAAAGAATATTTTATATTTGATTTATTGAAGCAATAAAGAAGTAAGGGTCTACATAATTTAATAGTTTTAAGGGTTAAATGTTCATATTGTTTCATGTTTCATTTTCAGATGATTGTCAAAATATGCTTTGTGTGCATCAAGACATAAATATTCACTGTTTCAATGCTAGTCGAGAGAGTTACATATAAACTTGTCCAAAGAAAATCAATGGAAAGCTTTTGATTCTGTACATTTTGTAAGGTAAATGCTATTATACTCTCAAGATGTTGAAAGTGTTTCTCTACAACCTGTATAATTTGTCTTGTGTCTGTCACTTGCATGGTAGGAAGAATCACATTTGCTTCATTGAATACTCTGTCTTTCTTTAAGTAATTTCTTGTGATTTTATTGCAATTCAGTCTAGGTGTGGTGCTTTTTTGGATGAATAGATGTTTCCTTGTCCCCCCCAACAGTTCTTGCATGACCCATAGTTCATTATTTAAGGCGCTGATAAGAGGAAGAAATTCTACCTTATGTTGTACATCCAACTGTTGGAAAAAGAGAAACCTGTATAAGGTTATGTTGTTAATGAGACCATTACAATGCCCAAATGATGTTTGCTTATAAGATTTATTTCCTTTGACTTCTTAATGCAGAATTGCTGTCTTCAAATCCATTGAATTGTGCATTGTCAGATTCAGATTGATTGCTTGTGTGACAGCCTCAATTTTGATGGTAGGTGCTGCTACAAGGACACTTGGTTCAAAGTTCTGCCAAGGAGTAGGAGAGAAAGATACTGAAAGCTTAAGGCATTATAATACTTTTCTGTGTTTTAAATCTCTCCACTGACTGTAAATCTATGTCATGGGGGCGTAGTTGATTGTATATTTTTATGTGCTTGTACTTCAGTTAAGCTTTGTCTTAAAACCCTTGACTACAAAGTCACCCACCTCAGCCCTATAATATTATTGTTTTTCGATGTTCCCAAATTTTAATTTATCTAAAATATTCTGTTTTACATTTATTTTCCAGTGCCTGTGACAAAACTCTGCGATTCTAAAAGTGTTTGGAATAACTTTGTGATCTATTTCTGCCTTTCATTATAGATTTGCCCTTTTTTCTTTGCATACTGTAAAAAGAGCCAAAGGTGCTGTTTTGCTTTCGTGACAGTCAAATAGAATTACCTGTTTGCCTGATGTTTACGCTTTATACAATGTCCGTTTTAGTTTGTAAGAAACATAGGGGTTTTGAGAAGCCTACAACTGCCAGAAAACATTTGGAAGCAGAAAAATACAATCTTGTTTTATGTAGACTAGTCCTTTTGTTTATACTGTGCTCATTTGTTGTGTACGCAATTTTAGTCAGTATTGCTTTATATTATTTCTTCTTTTGCATTTTCCTATGTGCTTAGGGAATTTTATTCTTAAAAGGTCAATTCTCACTCATGTATTGTTTTGTTGATAATGTAGTGTGATCAGTGAGCAACTGTGGAAAGCAGTGTATTATGCATAGTTGAACCATTCTTTGAGCATTATTTTTCACAAGGCATTTTCATATTCAAGCAAAACTTTACCAGTCAATGAAATATGTATTAGAAAGGTACAGTTGTTTATTCCGAGGCTTATTGGCTTTGCCACGAAATCAGTATTGCTGACTTAATCTACTTTCATATGCAGTAATTGTAATTTAACCTTAGGGTTTATTGGTGGTCCATTCATGACCATTGTTTTTCTTCATTTATGGATCTCATCCGGACATTCTCCGCAATCATCAAACAGACTCCACTTCGGTTCATTATCCCAAATTACAGTTCAGGCCATGCCATGTGTTAGTTGTTTGTTTTTTTCCGAATGTTGCACTGAATTCTACAAAGATCAGTGCTTTTGAATCCCATTTATTTGTGTGATGTTTGTCCCATGTTTGCTTTGGTCATGAAGATGTGAACCCAATGTACCTCCATTCATCAGTCTGTGCTTCCATGGTGTGTGCACCCCATATTGACATCCCTTGCCTTGTAAGTTTATCATCTGTGACCATAAACTTGTCTTTTACAGGACCATAATAAAAATCATCTTGTGTGATCTATATGTGAGGGGTGCTGACAAAATGAGTTGCTTCTCGCAATCTGCGAATTGAGATATCGGCCGAAAAACTATACTTG
>JAUKPP010211360.1:3348-13965 GCA_032273245.1 Phyllaplysia taylori
TCTACAGAACTGCCACAACAAAGTTCTACTCCAGTCGTGGAAGCAAGCTCTACAGAACTGCCACAACAAAGTTCTACCCCAGTCGTGGAAGCAAGCTCTACAGAACTGCCACAACAAAGTTCTACTCCTGGACTAGAAACAAGCTCCACTGAGTTAGTCGGTCAAAGCTCTAATGTTGTGATTGAGGCTAGTTCAACAGAAATGCCAGAACAAAGTTCTGTTTTAGTGGTAGCGACAAGCTCTACCGAAGTACCAGACCAAACTTCTTCTCTTGCCCAAGAAGCGAGCTCAGTCGATGTTACGGATGAGAGCTCCAGCGCACTGATTGAGTCAAGCTCCATAGGTTTATCTGATCAAACTTCTACCTTTGTGCTTGATGGAAGCTCAAGAGACGCTGCAGGCGAAAGCTCTAGTGCAATGGCAGAGGCAAGCTCAACAGATGTAGCCTATCAAAGCTCTACTTTCATGCTTGAAGCAACTTCGACAGAATTACCAGATCAAATGTCAACGTCAATGCTAGAGGCCTCCTCAACAGTATTAATGGAAGATAGCTCGATAGAAATGGTTGGAGCTAGTAGTTCGTCTGAGCTAATTGGACAAACTCCTGCTCTGTCTATTGAACCCAGCACAACGGGGTTGCCAGATCAAAGCACGGCCATGCAGGTGGAATCAAGTTTCTCTGGATTGCTAGACCAAAGCTCTACCCTGATAATTGAGGATGCCTCTTCTGAATTTGGCGACCAATCCTCTGTCAGTTTCTCGGAATCGGGACAGCAAAGCTCGACAGAAATAATTGAACCAAGTGCTTCTGAACTGTTTGTGGGAATGTCGTCCCATATTGACGAGACAAGTTCCTCTGATATATTACAAAGCTCCTCTCAAGTCATTGTACCCAGTGATTCTGTACTGTCCGGACAATTTTCTACACAGATGCTTGAGCCAAGCTCTTCCGGGATCAATATTGATGCCTCTTCTCTGCCCATTGAAGCAAGTTCTTCAGAAATACCTGACCAATTCTCTACTCAGATTATGGACGAAAATTCTTCAGAATTACCTGGTCAGAGTTCTCAATTTATTGAACCAAGCTCATCAGAACTCTTCGACCAATTTTCGACTAGCATTGTTGATGACAATTCTTCGGAACTACCTGGTCAAAGTATCTCTCAAATTATAGAAGCAAGCTCTGGGCTACCCGAACAAACAACTACAGAGGTAGTGGAGGCAAGTTCTTCAAGTATGGGGGACACGAATTCTTTGATGATTGCGCAAAGTCAAAGCACAGCCATACAACCCAGCATCTCTGAAGACATGGAAGCAAGTTCATCTATTTTCCTCGAGCCCAGTTCTTCTGAGGGTGTGATATTCTCCTCCTCTGTCGTCGCCGATGCAGCGTCATCCTCGTTTCTGGACCTTAGCTCCTCTCTAATTGACGGTAGTTCTGTCGACATACATGGATCATCATCGTCGTCCATTACAGGAGAAAGCTCCGGCGTTGTAGACGCAGAATCGTCATCGATGGATGCAGCCGTAGGTTCCTCAAGTTTCTTCGGTGGAATCGGAGCAACTTCTTCAGTCAGCAATCTGGACTCTAGTTCTGATGATGTCTTTTCACAAAGCTCCATCCCTCCAGTTGGCCTGAGTTTTTCAACTGCTGTTGATGAGAGTTCTGATTTTGTTTTAAAAAGCACAGAAATTGTCGAAGCTTCCTCTTCAATTTCTTCAATGCCTTCTGATTTCATTCAAGAAAGTTCTTCCTTTGATGCCCTGAGAAGTTCTGAAGACGGCGTCCAATTTTCAACCTCCGACTTAGAACCTAGTGCATCTGGAATGATGGATTCGGTCTCTCAAAAGTTGCAAGACTCAAGCTCTTCATTTATCCAACCAAGCGCATCCACATCATTTGACGTCACATCCACCCCATCTAGTGCAGTCGTATCAGCATCGGAGGAGATTTCTTCATCTGATTTATCGGACCAAGGACCGTCTGCTTCAGTAGAACCTGCGTCATCTTCATCACATCTGTTTGTCTCGCTTTCCCTCGAGCCAAGCTCTACAGAGCCAGGATTTGCCTCTTCTGCCGACTTGCAGATTGACTCCATCAGCCCTACCGAGATTGGTTCCTCAGAAGATGTTCTACCTACATCAGCATCACTCGACGCTAGTGCTTCAAATGTTCTGGAATTGAGTGCTAGTCTCGCAGAAGACAGTTTGTCTCCATCAATAGAATCCAGCTCTGACATCATGCAAGTAACCTCTGTAGCTATAGGCCAGCAGTCTGGAGATCAAACCTCAATGCCACTGGACTCAGCTTCATTCACTGTGGCATTGTCTGATTCTACTGGCGACTTATCAGCCGTAGATTTTTTGGGGTCCTCAACCATTGATAGCTCACAGACAAGTGCGTCAGTTGGTATTGGGTTCGGTTCTTCAATTGTTCCCACACAAAGCCTTGAGTCAGCAACAGATTCTCTGTTTGCTTCGACGGCGGAACTGAGTGCGTCAGTAGCTATAGAAACCAGTTTGTCAGATCTCGATGGTTCTTCCGCTTTGTCATCAGATCAACTAGAGGCTTCATCTTCAGACCTGAATACTCAGGCTGCTCCACAGGGCTCGTCCACAATCATCTCAGGGTCAAGCGAGCAAATGTCTGCACCACTTGAAACCACATCTGTTATGATTGATCAAAGTTTTACTTCTTTGGACGACTCCATCTCTACAGCCATGATGGGGGAAAGCAGCTCTTCCATGACAGAATCTCCTACCGCCTCCCTGAGCATCGCACCCAGTTCAGTCAATGTCGACTCCGACTCCTCCTCCTCTCTGATCGTAAATTCGGACTCATCCATCCCTAACCAAGAATCTTCATCTTTGAGTATCAGCCCAAGCTCAGTCAGTATCGATTCCGACTTTTCTTCAGATGTCACCCCGGACTCCTCCAGTCAGCAGCAGGAATCCTCTTCCCTTCCCGCCCAAACTGAATCTGTTGGTGTGGTAGAGTCAAGTGCTCCTGTCTCAGTTGAACCAAGTTCCACACTCGGTGCGATGGCCTTCTCAGGCTCTGTAGACGAATCGAGTTCTCTTTTTACCAATGGCGGAGCACGTGCTTCAGCGGGTATTGACGGGTCTAGTGCTTCATCTGTCCTTGGCGAATCAAGCGTTTCGGCTTCGTTAGATGGATCAAGTCCGTCAGCAGGCATTGAGGGATCAAGTGCTGCTTCTGCATTTGATGGATCGATTGTTTCAGCTACCATTGACGAATCAAGCGCCTCAGCTATGTTAGACGCATCAAGTGCATCGGCTATGTCAGACGCATCAAGTGCATCAGCTATGTCAGACGCATCAAGTGCATCAGCTATGTTAGACGCATCAAGTGCATCAGCTATGTCAGACGCATCAGGTGCATCAGCTATGTCAGACGCATCAAGTGCATCAGCTATGTTAGACGCATCAAGTGCATCAGTTATGTCAGACGCATCAAGTGCCTCAGTTATGTTAGACGCATCAAGTGCATCAGCTATGTTAGACGCATCAAGTGCCTCAGTTATGTTAGACGGATCCAGTGCATCAGCTGTTTCAGATGGACCAAGTGCCTCATCTACCGTAGACCTGCCAAGTGCTTCAACGTCCACAGGAGATTCATCTGCTATTGACGGATCAAGCATTTCAGCGACGTTTGAAGCTTCAAAAGCGTCGGAGTTCTCGTCAGAGAGCTCGTCCGTCACAGATCTAAACCCATCAAACCAGTCTGTCTCCCCAAGCTCAGCCGCAGCCTCAGATATCGTGACCTCATCTCTGTACCTCGACCCAAGCTCTTCACTCTCCTCCGACCTTGAAGTTAACCCCAGTGTTGACCCCTCGAGTGCCTTGGCCTCCCAGGGCGTGAGTTCCAGCCCGGTAGAGGCAGACACAAGCCTCCCTGCCCTTGCTAGTTCTGCCACTGCTGTAGCAGAAGGTTCCTCGCCATCAATCTCTGTAATTGAAACAAGCTTCTCCTCTGCTGCAGACCAACAATCTTCTGTCACTGACACTGCGCTGTTGTCCATGGCTTCAGATTCGAGTGTATCCGAATCTCTCAATATCGAATCATCCACTTCGGAATCTTTTAACGCAGTCCTCTCAACTCAACCTGACCCGAGTTTTTCGACAGCTGCTGATCTCGGGTCTTCAAATTCAGACAATCAATTTTCATCCATTTCTTTAACAAGTTCAGGCTTTTCTTCGCTTGAAGACTTCCAATCTTCCAATGCAGATGAACAGTTCTCTACATCCATTATGTCTACGTATAGTCATCTCGCTACCTCCGGTCTCATTTCGCCATCAATACAACCGAGTCCGACAGCTTCACAAGAACTTATTTCTTCCTAGGTTGGACGAAATTACATCAACTATTAACTAAAACCGTCTCGCTCCTTCTGTGGCGAACAATTCTAAATATATCCCAGCATCATTCCATCGTCTGCAGACGCAAAGACTATATGGGACCAGAGTCGTTCCTCCTCCATTGTCGTGTTACCGGTAATCTTTATGGTGGAATCCAATCTTGAAACACTTGCAGTTTTTGTGAACCAAAAGCAGAGCCAATACACGCCTGCATAATTTTTGTAAACTTATTAACTTTTTCAAAGAGTTCATTTTGTGTCAGAAGAACGGATTTATCATAGAGGTAGTAACTTAAGTAAGACGGTGTTTTTTTTATATGTTATGCCTGTTTAACATGTTGCAAAATGTATTCATTTTTATTCCTTTTTAAATGTTTTTTCATCGTCTCCTTCATGGGAGTATATCCTTTTGTCCTGTTTCCACCCAGCAATCGTTACCAAGAACTGGCCTCTCCACTATTAACGAAAAGAACAAATCCATTCATATAGATAAATATAAGAGTAATCAAGGTAAATTGGGGCATATATTACTTAGTAAAGAAAAGTATATCTATATTTTAAAGTGAGTAATGCAATGTAGACAATTTTCTTTTCAGAAGGAAAAAAAAGACACCCAAAAGGATAAATAATACGGAAGAGGAGTGCATTGCGCTTTGAAAACATGCAATATTTCTAGAAGAATGTAATTATGATTTAATTCTTGCCAAATGTAACGTTGAATGTAACTTATTCCAAATACTTTGTGGTTATTTTCTGTACACGTCTTTGCTTTCTTGGTGCGTTACTTCTGAGAATGAAGTGAACAATTTTAATGATGTTGTCAGTTTGTGCCTTACATAATCACTATTGCCAAAGAATTACATAGACTTAATACTTGGGGATCAACACTTCAGCGTGTGCAAGTCTTAGTGAAAACTTACACATTTATACGAACGGAATCTATTATGTATGTACTTACAGTTGTCATTGTTTGATTGGCGTTTCTTTTTCTTACAGAAAGTGAGAGGGAGAGAGAGAGAGAGAAAGAGAGAGAGAAAGAGATTCTATTTGATTATGATTATTATGAGAGAGAGAGGAGAATGAGAGGGGAGAGGGGTGATTAATGACAGAGTGAAAGAAAAAGTGAAAGCAAGAGACGCATGTGAGGGGAAAGAGAGAAAAAGAGGGAGATGTTTTAAAAAATATATACAATGTACTTTCCAATATGATATAATATCTGGGTAGAATATAAATATTATTTTTCTTCAATGCTTAATCAACCGAATCTCATGATTCTGTAACAACTTATCCCCACCGTCGCTTGAATGCAATGGTTACGTTCTTCGCCCATCACGCGTAAGACCCGAGTTCGATCCAACTTATGTGCAACCTGCGTTTTGCCCATGGGATTCCTCCCTCTCAGCCAGGGTTGGAGTAGGCCGCCTCTTAAATAACCTCACTGTGTTGCCGAGAAAATACAAAAACATTTATTAATCAATCTTCCGGTACTCATAAGTCTTGCGATGTTTTCGTGAATATGTCAATGGGATTTTTTTAAAACTAGCGAAAATAAAAGAAACAAAGCAAAGAACCAAATTCCCCGCAGCTTACTAAAAAATGTACGATAAATGTTTGGCTTTCATTATTATTGCGATATTTGCAATCTCGCACGGATATGACTATATCATCGTGAAGGAGCAGTAAGACAATAAAATTAAATATTTTATTTCCATGCCTGCTACTTTGTTATCAATACATGTACGGTTGAACCCACTTAAACGACCATCCGTGCAAACCGACCACTTGCACGAGAGGCAACTTTCTATCGACTCCCAAATTGCATGTAATCTATATACGATCCCTTTCTAAGACAACTACCTGTCTAAAACGACTAGTTTTTACTCGACATTGAGTGGTTGTCTTTGACGGCTTAACTGCGCTATCATACACTGCCCGAAATGCCAAAAGAATTACTACAACGTGGAAGAGGAGGTAACCACTAAATGCATAACATGAACATTAGTCATAACAGGAGTTAAATCCCTTGGTGACAAGAAATGTGAATTTTTGTTCTGCGCCCAAGCATTACAAGTTTCGCATGATCACTAGTGAAGATGTAGGGGATCCCATAAAATGCTCGATTGCGCTGTAAAATAGCAAAAGAAATAATAATTTCCTCATTGTCTTTACAACTCTGTTATAATATTCTATTTCCATTCCAAGTGGTTGGAACGTTTCATAACTGTTTTGGTTGACAAAGATGTACCTGTGCCTTTAGTGAAACGGTTAGGCTGTCACCCAGAGGACGAGAGCTCGAATCGTTACAAGTAAATATGTTATTTCCAGCATTGCACTAATTTGTTCGCCAATTAAAATAGACCACGAAATGTTCACTTCTTGCCACGAAGACATGCACACTCGTCTTTGAAAATCATCAAACTTTCGATCATTATCACAGGTTTGAGAAATGTCAAAACTGTGCCCCTGTTTATAATTTGGATATCGAGTTCTTTAGCGTGCGTTTGTATGTGTGTGTGTGTGTGTGTGTGTGTGTGTGTGTGTGTGTGTGTGTATGTGTGTGTGTTGATATCTTTATGTGTTTGCGCGTTGTGTGTGTGCTTGTGAGATTAATGTATATGTGTTTGTACGTGTGTTTGTTCATGACTTTATGTGTAAGATGAGTTCTTAGATTATGGATACTCATACTTTTCTCTCAATCATGGGTGAATGCTGAATATACTTCAGAAATGATTGTTGTTTATGTTTTGAGCTCATATTCAAACTTGATTATCTTTTTTAAATATTATATCATATTTACCATATTATCATTCCGTGATTGCTCATTATATATATTATACGCCTAACCGACACCATTGTGTGTTTTTTCATTGTATACAAGAATTTAAGGTTTCATTATTCCTTGCAAATATATATCATACAAAATTATCTCAAATCAGTGTAAATTAAAATATTATTATGTCTTATATTCATATACATTGACACATCTATGATTTCTTTGAATATTGATTTTTGTATTTGAATATTATGACTGATATTGTGACACATTCCGAATGTATATTTCATATACAATATTTATACAGTTTGATTATAATAATACTATTGGCCACTGGGATGAATGGTAGTGGCCAACAAGCCTAAATCTTAATGTAAGGAAATATCTGATTATAGAAAGAAAACTAACGTGCCCACAGTTTGATTCCTGCAATAAAGTCCTGGTGGGATTATTATTGCTCCTTTACTTATTCTACACAATCAATTTATCAAAGAAACAACAGTGCTAAACGCCTCACGTGAAGCCTCATGCAAATAAAGAAACACGGTAATCACAAAGCAGCCAAAATATTAGTACTATCTTATAGAAGACACATGGCGAGTCGATGAATCATGGCTGCTATGGGGTCCACTTTTGATTATCCACTTCATTTTTAAAACAAGTGCCTTAACCCGACTCTATAGCACAATGGCGGATGGCTTGTGAGCTGCCAGTGCAAATCTGTTGCTATCATAATCTGTTATGGTCCTCTCCGGATGCTTTCAAAATGTATTACTTACTGTGCCTTTTCAACTGCAGAAATTTCCCTGTATAAAGGTTTGTGTTTGTCTCTAATGGAATCACATTTCCCGCCGTCCCACTCCCTCTATTAATCTTTTCTCCAAATCTAAAGTTGAAACGGCAAAGGTTGCTTTGTCTGCCTGGTATTTATTCCCATTTGTCGTTAATTTAAAACCGCAACCATTCCTTTAGGCAGCCTTGGGCATCTTCAACAGGTCTCTGTTATGCTGATAATTAAATTATATTGAAGGGTGCCATTGGAAATTTCTGTAGATGCTTTTTAAAATAAATTATTTCAGAAAAAAAAGTTAATGCTGCAAAACCAGAGCTGTAGTGCAATGATTAGGCTCTTTGCCTATCATGAGGAAGACCCGAGTTCGATCCCGAGCGTGGACGATCTTGGGGCTTGATTGGTGGGATTTCTTTCCCTCTCAGCCTGGGTTGGCCCTGACAGGCAGGTCGAGTAGCACGTCTCTCAAAATGACCTGACATTGTTACAGGGGCCGTAAGACTGGTAACCAAACCAAACTAATATTGGAGATTGTGTTTGTATTTTCTGGGGAAAGACCACAGTTTTCTGTACGGAAGTAGAGATAATTATTTTATGAATCTACACTTTGGTCATCCGTACAGGCAACTCAGCCCGGTTGGCCCTGGCAGGCAGGGTCGAAGAAGCCCGTCTCTTAAATGACCTTACAGTGTTGTTGGGGACGTAAAACTGGTGACCAAACGAAACTAAATGATTTTGTGAGCTGATGTGAGTTCGGCCCATCTATTGAATTTAGCATTTCTATACCCCGGTGTAGTTTCGCAAGGTGTGAAGTTCCATGCATACGACCACTGGTGAGGAATTCATACCTCATTTAACATCAAAACCACTGTTTGCTGCGTTGGCTGGCGGCCCTTCCTGGCCTGGAATAATTCGATTTCTACTTGGAAAGCCTGCCAGTCTTTTTGTTTTGTTTGTGTGGGTGGGGGAGGGGGGTGGTGAGGACGTAAACGAGTTTCGTTAGCCAAATAGAAAAAAAAGAGTTGATGCTCAGCTTTCATGTTTTGCTGTTTTGGGTTGAGTGGGAGTATGCGGGCTTCGGTGAGTGAACCAGACTCTGTAGTGTAATGGTTAGGTTGTTCGCCTTTCATGCGGAGGGCTCGATTTCAATCCCACGTGCGGGCGAGAATTTGGGTTTTTTGGCGATGGTTCGTCCTTCGCAGCCCTGGTTGGCACCGGCGCCGTGGTGTAATGGTTAGGCGCTTCGCTTATCACGCAGAGGACGTGAGTTCGAGGCCCAATGGGGCAGTTTGTTTGATCGAGTATATCTCCGTTTTTCTGCTGGGACAATGTCCCTCTCGGCCCGGGTTGGCCCTGACAGGCAGGGTCGAAGTCGCCCGTCCCTTAAATGACCTTATAGTGTTGCAAGGGACGTTAAGCCCAAACAAAACAAAACCAAACCAAACCGGGTTGGCCCTGACAAGCAGGGTTGGAGTGGCTCGTCCCTTAGATAACCTTACAGTGTTGCAAAGGACGTAAAACTGGTAACCAAAGCAATCAGAGAAAGAATGTACGTGTGTGTGCGTGTGTATATAAACACAAATTTATTGTACGTATGTGTGGTTGTTTGTGTGTATATGCGTGTGCACTTCTTATGTGTGTGCTCTCAAGCTTTTCGAGAGTGTAGGTTTATTTGTCAATTCTGAATCTCGTTTAAATCTGTCTCTTTACTTCGGTTTGGTTTGGTTTGGTTTTGCCTTAATGCCCCTTGCAACACTATAAGGTCATGTAAGGGACGGGCTACTTAAGACTCTGCCTGTCAGAGCCAACCCGGGCTAACATTATCCCAGCAGAAAAACGGAGAGATATATTCGATCAAAACAAACTGTCCCACGGGGGCCTCGAACTCACATATTCTGCGTGCTAGGCGAAGCACCTAACCATCACACCACAGATGCCGGTATTATTTCTGTATAGGCCTACATGTTATGAATGTATGTATGCCCAGAATACCAGCTTCTGTGGTATATTTGTCTTTTTGCGTGTGAGTGTGTGTGTGTGAGGGGGGGGGGGGGGTGGAGAAGGGAAAGTTTTGTCTCTTTTCTTTTAATATTTTCACTCGCCTACCAGACACCTGTTAATATTTTTGGAGGCTTGGCTGCAGGGTCTACGGCCACGGATCTGCCACTGCCTTTTCTACTGCCTGGTTTGGTGGGATGATTAACTTTTTTCTTCGAGGGGAAAGATAGAGAAAGGGAAAAGTTCACCTTGACCCTACAGGTGTTGGGAAATTAGCAGGGACTGAAATAGAAACGCGAAAGCTTGCAGTTCTGTAGCGTAGATATTTTTTTAAAATCTGTTGGGTGTAATTTTTTTAAGGAGAGAGGGAATCTGTGTAAAATCAGTGAAACAGCGCGAAACTCTCTTAAGGCTGCTCCCCATGGGACTGTTATGTGCCGTGTGTGGAAGGTGGGGAAGGAGAAGGTTTGATTCATTCTTTTTATCAAGTGGGGGTGAAAGGTCATTTGATTTGTTGCAGTCGTTATTTGTTCAGGTTGCTTTTATTGTTTTTTCGGGTTCGGAATTTTTTCTAGATTAATTACCTGTTTATGTGATAATTAGGTAAGATAAGATAAGATAAGATAAGATAAGATAAGATAAGATAAGATAAGATAAGATAAGATAAGATAAGATAA
>JAUKPP010211582.1:1772-13963 GCA_032273245.1 Phyllaplysia taylori
GCTGAGGGGGTACAGGATTCCAGCAAAAAGACACATACCGGTAATATTATGCTTTTCCCAACACAGGAATCGAACTCTTAGATTAGGCAAAGAGGCTAATCATCACATCACAAACGCCGGTTTGGCATGACTCTCAATGATAAGATTTACAGACATAGATAAAACACTGTGAGTTTTGAAAGAAATTATTCACTTTATTAAAAATGTTACATCAGGGCATCTTAATAAGAAGAAATTCATATACTTGCATGGCACAAAAAGCACAATGTATCATAAAGGAAAATACGACACATCCGAGACAGAGATAAAACTTTCTTGCTTTAGTTTGGTATAGTTACCAGTTTAACATCCCTTGCAACGCTGTAAAGTCATTTAAGAGACAGGCTATTACCACCCTGCCTGCCAGGATTGACTCAGGTTGAGAGGGATAAATCCCAGATTTTTGTATTTAATAAATTCTATACAGGCCTGAGTGGCCCACATTTTACAGCTTGGAATGTTACAAAAGATAAAGAGGATATTACAAAATGTGTATACTGTGAAAGACATGTTAAGTGTGGTTCAAGAGACACTTTATGGTATACAA
Organism: Phyllaplysia taylori; assembly: GCA_032273245.1. Classification (NCBI taxonomy): domain Eukaryota; kingdom Metazoa; phylum Mollusca; class Gastropoda; order Aplysiida; family Aplysiidae; genus Phyllaplysia; species Phyllaplysia taylori. Next base: position 2,359 of record JAUKPP010211582.1, read on the forward strand.
TATACATTGTCTGTAAAAAAATGTAGCATGTCTCGTATAAAATAGATTATTAAGACAAGAGACAAAGCATTAATACCTGAGCAAAAATAGGATAAGTTCACAGTACATCAGTAGTGTCTGGCAAAATGATATTCATTATACTCTCTTAGAATAAAAAATACCTATCCTTTCATTGCTCTAAATTTGTCAAAGTAGCACCCTTTGAAACCGAAATCATTACCTTACGAAAACACTTCATGACTATACATGATTTGGAATAATCAGAGAGCAGTCAACATTCCCAAATGACTCTTGGCAATTCGATTGCCTTTTTCCAACAAATTTGCAAAGAGCGCTAGCAATATAATACTAGATATATAATTTTCAAAGATGACAGTTCCAATATAGACTGAGCTCTAGTAGAGCTTCATCTGCTCCATTCACATCTAATCCCTGCCACAAACTAAATGTTGTAATAGATTTAATTTCTCAAGTGAAATCCCTGCAATTGAGCAACTGAATAACAATGTAAAATGCTCGGTGAAAATTAGCGATGATGTTTGCTTTCCCCTTTTTGATTCAATAGCATATTGCACATAAGAATATCATAATGTCATTTCCTTTCAGATAAAATTTAGATTTAATATCTAGCGGCTGTGCTGGATCCAAACAATTTGCTAATAATTACTATTATTTGAGCATAAATCAGTTCTTAAAATCTTGCATACATTGTTCCAATATGCAAAGCTATAAAACCATCATAAATAATCTCAGTTCCTTCAGGAAAATCTAGACGAAATTGGCAATTGATAAGCCAGTAAGTGTGAAAAGATTGCAATAAAGTTGAGATGGCTTTTCTTTAAAACAACTCTAAACATAACAAAGAGATAAATCCTGAAACCCCAAACGTACCCATATCATGGGAAGCTATTTCATATTATATCTGAAGGTTACCAAAAAAACTAAACAGTCATTTTCCTGAAAGAACAGTTCCATTCTTAATATTATAGTAAAAATTAACCCAAACCACGAAGAAGTAGAAGTAGAAGTCAATATCAGCACCAAACAATTGTTTCAGCCAGTGAGTTTGTACAAGGCACTGAGTTCACAATATGTCAACTCACTGAGATCACATAGGACATAGAGGGCTCTGGTCCACAACTGACACTGTGCTACCCAACGCTCTGCACAGTGAAAATAAACACTAAAACGTAAGCAATATAAAAGGCTGAAACAGCCGAACAATGGCACCTCTATGAATAACTTACTCTTTACTATCTATTACTACTACTACTCAAACATTGAAGTGCAGAGAGGAGAGGAAAACAGATTATTGATACCATAGACATAAATAGAGATAATTTAGACAGATTACTCTGATGTCATAGTAATGGCGGTCTCTCTTCACACCCTAGGAAACTTCGCCTGTGGATGACCATAGTGCGCTGATGCGCATGGGTGCAGCCATTTAGCTGAATCCGCCTGATGAACAAAGGGAAGACGCATCTACCCCATCATTAGCCTGCACTATAATTTTTATTAATTTTATGTTCTTATTGTGGTGCCTATGAATTCCAGATGTGACATCAGTGAGTGTTAAAATGATAGATCTCTATGGTTGACACCGAATGCAGAGAAATCTCATATTTGGCACTCACATCCTCACTTTTTAAGGAGCGGAGCAGAATGGAGCAGAGTGGTGCAGAGCAGAGTGTCTATTGTGGACCAGTGGCTGCATGCAAGAAACTTTACACCTTGCGCAACATCAGAGGGTATAGAAAGGATAACTTTAATAATGGGCCATGCTCACACTAGCTCATAAAATTGCGTGCATGCGGGGAGTGTAAAGGCACTGAAACCCCCCATGAATTCCGTCTATTGGATTTACACGAGAGCGTAATGTAACATATCTAAACCCTCTGTCATTATGCAGGTGTAATGATTTTTGCATGCGGCCACAGAGCCCTAACACATGAACGTGCTCCGGTCCTCACACCAGAATGCCGGCCTCTTCAAGTATCTCCGCCACATATTGTCGCACCTGGACATGCAGCGCATCGCGCGTCTCACGGAACACAGTTGCCCCCAGGTGGCGTGCTCTGTCTGTGCCGCGAGCCATCAGGGCGTACAGCGGCTTGGTGTACTTCTGTTTACCTGGTAGTGTAGAGGAAGAAAGTTGGTGATGATAAACTTAATTAATCCACAATGGCAGTTTTAGTTGATTTTGGTTAACACTTTGTAGTCACATGGGCAGAAGCCCAAAGAACCCTTACGGTCACACCCAGCCAGCCCTGACGCGACTGAACTACTCGGGCCTGGCTCATATATGCGCCGTGTGACTGGATCGGCAAATTTGGGTCGGCGCATATATGCGCCTAGTGACTACAAAGTGTTAAACACATCTTTTAGAACAGTCAGGCAACTGGGACCAACAATTTTAATCTTGGTGTCCAGTAGAGTCAGAGCTTTAAAAACTCCCAAAAACTAACCATAGATCCCCAGGATTTAAACCTGAAACCTAGTCGATTAGTGGCAGGTGTTTTATCAGTCTGCCACAACAACCTGGCAGGTGTTAATAAAGCTGGAAAAGAGTGGGCTATGTAAGACCTTTAGGGAAAACTCCTTGTCTTATACAATAAAATATACAGTACCGTATTCTTAAACTACAATATCTGAAGTCATGCTAAGCATCAAAAGGTGTATTAAATCCCTGCTGGCAATCAACATTGTCATTTTGTCAAAATTTTGAAAAAATGAAAATCGAGTAAGTCATAGAGCTTGATGTTGTCCTAGATTTATTCATCTTCTTGAAATACTAATTGATTTAGACCATAAAACCTTTTTTTATACCGTGATATACAAGGATGACTTTCTTTTTCTTGTTCTTCAAACCTTGTATTTTTGCATGTGACAGAGATGCATGAGGGTAATGATATAAAGCCAGAATTCTCACCCTGGATGCTGAGGAAGCTGTGGATATTCTCAAAATGTTCACTGGCGTCATTCTTGATAACAATCTCACACCATCTCTGCATAACCTGGGGAAGAGGAAATATAAATGAATCTTCCATTGGGCTCGAAAAAATGCTACGTATGTAGCCTTCAGTTAAAAATTTCTACGTGATCTCACATGGTATGATAAAACAAAGCATGACTTTGTGTAATGCTAAAAATTATGGTAGAATGCCTATTTGACGATGAATGCTTTTTATGAATTTAATCACGTGTTGCGTTCTCTTATGTATTTAAGTCACAAAGCGATACCAACTCAAACAAACACAAGAAGATCTGTTTAGTGGTTGGCCGTCAGCCCGGAAGTATTTTATTCTCGTGCTCTGATGTCATAGTCTTAGTACTCCCAGCAGTATAAAAATGCTTTGTGATTCTACAACATTGTAATATTGTAACAACATGGACCAAATTGAGCAAAAATTCTATACTTCTGAGATGATTCCTAGATACAATCTCTATATAATAAAACATCTGGATGTTGATATATATATAAAATCAAAGCCTTCTCCCTGTAAGTGCAAGAAAAAAATTGCTTTTCATAGTATTCTTTATAATTTGCATCGTTGCTGTTCTTGTTTTTATTGTTATATTTGCCACAAGACAAAACTGTTAAAAAAATGTGATCAAGATTCCATCCACCAAATTTATAGAGTGCAGTGGGTACCATGAATTATGTGACATTTTTTCTGGTGTACAGTCCCCATCTTTTTCTCTTTCCTTCCTTCTTCTTTTCACCTCAACCGTCTGAATTCTAGTCACTAGGGTAACGTCCATACAAGCAAAAAAGCAATGCTTGTTTCTTCTTTTTGACCGTCTCAAAGTTTATCTTATTTTCTCTTTAAGCTATTTTCCTTCTTTTTCTCAAAGTGCATGTAATTATTTTTTTTACTTTTACTTATGTTTGCTTGCTCTTCACCAGGGAGCATCCTTCGCCCCTGATTCTAGTTCTGCTAAACATAGAGACATTTAGACCCACGTTATAACCTTCTACTGTCAAGGAAGCTGTAAAATCCTAAACAAACAAAGAAACCTCATAAAGAGATAAGATCTACCTCCGCATTCTGCGACTTTGCCAGGCCTGGGTAAGTAGCAGCCAATTTCTTCATGCAGCCATCGGGCAACGGAGAGTTTCGGGAGACGATGTCCAGGAAGTACATGATCTGGTACGTCTGCCAACCGCTGATGTCTGGCGCATCCGTTGCCTGTTGGAGGAACACAGGAAGTAGACAGAGAAAGCCAAACTAAAAAATTTTGGTATTTGCAAAATCCTGCATAGCAGGGGGATTTAACAGCTTTATTTCCATGACTTGTGGCATTACGAGGTTGCAGGTTTGAATCCCAGCTCAGGGAGGAAGTGCAACAAGTTCAAATAGACAAATATTTGCTTGTATAGTTGACATTTTACAGTACAGTGGAACCTGCTCAAGCGACCACCTGTATAAGACAACCACCTGAACAAACGACGACTTTCCATAGATCCCAAATTACATTTTTTCTATATATTATCCCTATCTAAGACGACCACATGTCTAAAACGGCCACTTTTTCCTCGATATTGGGTGGTCATCTTTGACAGGCATGACTGTAGTATCAACATTATAAGGTCATATCAATGCCAGGAAGTAGATAAGAACAATAGCAACTTAAAGGGAGAGTAGAAGGAGCAGACCCCACCAGAACACCTGCAAACCATCCACGAGTAGAAAGAGAAAGCCAAATTTAAAAACTTTTACGCATGCAAAATTCTGAATGACAGGGAACTAATTTACCTTTTCTTCATAATTCTTTTCAAGTCTATAGTATAGATGGGTCCCTCTAAAATTGATAAACTCTGTTTCATTAAATAAGTAATAGTATGAGAGCAGAGCTCACCTTTCTTCTTCCATCGCACATTATTTCAGCAGCCAGGTCTGCCTCGGAGGTCAAAGCATTTTTTGCTGAGAGGTCAGGGGTGAAGGGTGGTCGCCCCGGTTTATCCAACCAGGTCTTCTCAAACTCAAAACCTTTTCTGGAACAAAATGGAACATGTTTAGTAATTAGCCAGTTCTAGAAAAAAAAGAATTACTTTTTAAAACAATATTTTTCCAGCTTGTACTGCTGCGGATGATTTGGTACGTCTGCTAGCCACTGATGTCTGGAGTGTCCATCCTGGATTTGATCCAATGTGATTCACTGGGACATTTCTTCTTTTGACTTTTCATTTTTCTGAACCCTGTCCTTTCCAAAGATGGGACTTCCCAGTCCCTCTCTGATATTGATTCAAATGCTGGAGGGGTGTTTCCCCAAAATAAAATAAAATCAATGCTGCGGATGAGACCTTGGTTCATTAACAAAGATGTGATTCCTCCTATTTGTGCTTATCTTTACGCAATAAACAAACGTAAAATAAAATAATGAACTAATAAAAATGTACAGTCAGAATTATATTATTGTCATAGTAAGTTTAAACTTCTGCCGTGACTATTGTCAGAGAATAATTGAGGTAAATTAATTCAAAATGTCTAGTCAGGGTTTTAACATTCCACACTCCTTGTGAGCTTAATACTGGAGGCGTCTGTCAACATAGGAACAGAAGATGGTTACACAAAAATATTTAAGGGGGCATAACTAAATGGTCAAATCTTCTATAAATTATGTTGCATCCCTTTAAAGCCACTCACTTCTCATCCACTTTCTCCTCTTTCAGTTTGGGGAAGTAACTCAGGAAAAATTCAAACAGGTCCTCTGACACAATGCTCTGGGAATGCAGACAGTAACAAAACGATTAAAGCACAGATGGTCACATGAGGCTATCTTCTGTGTGTGTTTGTGTGTGTGTGTGTGTGTGTGTGTGTGTGTGTGTGTGTGTGTGTGAGAGAGAGAGAGAGTCAGAGAGAGCAAAAGAGAGAGCAAAAGAGAGAGAAAATAAGAAATAAAGAGAGAGATAGACTGTTTTTCATGAAGTATTCCACACAACTGACATCACAAGGTCATTTCTGTGTAGAGTAGAAAACTAGAGCAATAGAAACACAGAGGAGAAGGAGAAGATCACAACCCTTGTTGGGAGCCCAGTGGTTGAGTGATTAACAAACTCTGGTTCACAAGAAATGTCAAGCAACATTGGGTGTTGTCACCATCGGAATGGGTGACCACTATGTTGTGTCCTTGAGTAAGTCACGTCAACCCTAGCTCACCAGGGAGCTGCACAGTGGAGACCAACAATGGTGGCGGTATGTTTGTCCAAAGAGCTTATAAAATCATAAAGAGGTGTAAGCTCTGTCTGGATTAGTAAGCGGAAAGAGAAAGAAAAATGTACAAGCAAAAGAGTTCAATAATTCCCGCATACACGCGTTACCACGAACAATAGCATCCTTGCAGTGCAGACAAAAGCAGGAGACTGACCTTGAACTTGAACTTTTCCACGTAGGCCTTGAGGAATCCATCAAACACATCCACATCCCCGACCAGACTACAGAGGTAGGAGACAAAACAGAAACCTTTCTCGTATGGCGTCTCGTTGTATGTGTCGGCGGGATCCACACCTTTATCAATGACGACTCGCAGCTTGGTGAACGGGTGATCCTGATGGTTGTGCACACGGACATACGAAATTTATAACATGAGTTATGATTCATACATCAGGATATGTCATTCAGTGAAATTTCCCCATTGTATTCAACAGTTTTAACACCTCTCCCGCAATGTCTTATATTTGCTGGAGTGAAGTGAAACCAGGCACTAGCCAAATTTTCAAACATGGATTAATTGGTATCATACTAAACTTTTTATCATCAGTGAAGAACATTATATTGATTTGTCTTCAGCAAAAGTTGAATAATTGCAATTTTTACTAAAGTTCGAACTGTCCATCCTCAGAGGGCATATTCATCTACCATTTGGTAGCTTTCAAATTATACTTTGTCACTGTCTTGAGCACAACTTAACGTGAAATGTGTTTCTAAATGGATAAGGAAAATATTGGGGCACACAATTGCTTGACACCTGGAAAAATGCTGATTATTCTGTCCCTTTGTTGTGAATAGAGCCTGACTTCATGGAGAAGGAACACAGTGCTCACAAAGTAAAAGGTAAAAATAAAACTTTACCTAAGAATAGAACAGATACTTAACAAAAGAAAAACCATAATCCATAATACATTTTCCCTTAAATTTGTATGCAACTTACCGTTCCATCAAGATCAATCTGACTGTCCAGCAATGACTGGCCCGTCGCTGTCTCCAAAGCACAGAAAGCTTTGCCGTATACCTTCTCCTGAATCCTGCGCTGGGCGTACATTGTAAAACCCTGAAATCAGATGGACTTGCTGGTAAAAACGACTCATGGAAACCTTTAAAGATTTCATGTTATTTCAGTTAGTTTGGAGTTATCTATTCATAAAATTTATGTGTCAGCTTTTTAGAATGTTCTAGCCTCTAATCCCTGTCATTCCGTAAAAGCAAAAATACCAAACAAATTATAAACCTATGACAGCATAAACCTTTGCTGACTTGCTCAATTTCTGTGACATTTCCTCTATTTTGTCTGTGGAACAGATTCCAACAAAAGTAAGGCAAATAAGGAGCAAAGAACTATATGAAAGCCTGTTTCAAAACCATTCTATCAGAGAGCAAAATAATAAAAGAAAGAAAGAAAAAGGAACGAAAGAAAGACGGAAGAAAAAAAGAAAGCAAGCAAGATGGAAAGAGAATGAAAGAAAAAAAAGAAAAAAAAAGCAAGAAAGCAAGAAGGAAAAGACAATGAAAGAAAGAGAGAATAAAAAAGAGTTGATTTTATTCATTACAATGAGGGAAACTTATTGCAGCAGAATGCAAAATATAAGATATAAAATTATACAGAAAGGACAGAATGTTACCCTCAGCATTCTAAAATTTGAACAGACCAATCATATCAATCAGCTCTACACCACAAACGTTGTTGCTGGTCGTCATGGTGACTCACCTCATTGAGCCAGAATTCTCCCCAGTTTGCAATGCTGACCAAATTTCCAAACCAGCTGTGGCTCTGAAGAAACAAATGAATGACATTTATTGGAGTGCAGACAACGCTAAATATTGCACAACCTCTTCATCTCAACCGTGGTTATTTCAACATTTTGTAGACACACAGCCAGAAGGACTAAGAACTCTACCAGTCACACGCAGCCAGCCGTGATGCCACTGGGCTTCTTGGGCCAAGTGACTGTAAAGTGTTAAATTGAAAATTGCCATCTTTAAGTTTATTTAAAAAAAAGAAATTGTTCTGTGGCCAGTAGAAAAGTGAAAAGTGTGTGACATGTAAGAAGCACAGCACAAGTAACAACTAACTGGCACAGTGTAGTCACATATTTTAATAAGTAAATAGGCACTGGACATGGGCACAACTGACTGACATCGAGTACAGGAACAAGACCAACTGACACTGGGTAGGAGAACAACTCATGACTAACGACAAAAGTACTCATGGGAATAATACGTCACAAAGATAGGGTGGCGCGCAAAGACAAGTAGGCGGTGGCAATAAAAAACACATCAGATCAAGGGCAGTAACACTGAAATGGACACACAATAGTATTATGTTATTAAGTGCATGTAAAAAAATTATTACCGTCTCTAATCATTTCAGAAAAATAGACTAGAACTGGTAATGCTTATAGAGACAAACACCTAGTAACAAACAACAGAGCAACTCACAATCTCATGTATGACAACATCAATCAGAGATTTGTCTCCGACCACGATGCAAGGGGTCACAAAGGTCAAGCACGGGTTCTCCATGCCACCAAACGGAAAAGATGGCGGCATGATGAGAATGTCGTAGCGTGTCCACACATACGTCCCAAACAGCTCTTCCCCCACCTTGAGAAATTTCTCAAATTCACCGTCAAATTCTGATCGAGCCTTTTCCTGAAACAAAGAAATTCCTAGTAATGATGAGTAAAAAGAATCACAAATTAAAAAATTAATATTAATAAGTACACATACTTTAGATGTTAAACATTCAAAGTTTTTTGGCCTGTAAAGATCCAACCGCTGTGTTCAAATGTCTTGAAATATCGGTCAAACAAGACAAGGATAGAGGCCAATAGGTTGAATGCTGTGTTTCTTTGTTTGCTTGTTTGTTCTAGTTCAGTGTGTCTTTAACCCTCCGAGGTTGTATCACTGGTTACATTTGACATTTGACTGGCTACATGTGGAACATAATTATGTTGTTACAATCTAAATTTCCAAGTTATTCACAGTTGACTGATATCAGGCTGAATACTCTAAGCACTGTTTTCATATTTTTCATATTGTCAAGCAGCTAGTGAGAGATTTGGTTAATCATTATTTTCATAATTTCGGGTGTAATGCTTGGTTTGGTTTTGGCTTAAACTAAACGTCCCTTGCAACACTGTAAGGTCATTTAAGGGACAGGCTACTTCGTCCCTGCCTGTCAGGGTCAACCTGGGCTGAGAGGGACAGTGTCCCAGCAGAAAAACGGAAATATACTCGATCAAACAAACTGCCCCACATGGAGCCCTCACTCACATCCTCTGCATGATTGTCGAAGTGCCTAACCATTACACCACAGAGGCCGGTAGGTGTAATGCATGTAGACCGAGCCAACATCCATTATGGTCTGATCATGACCACTAGCTCTAAAAATTTCAAGCGGTCAGTCTAAATCTTTAAAGCCACCAAGGACCCTGACAAGTTGGTAACATTGACCCACTCAACTTGTGTTACAATATATACAAATGCAAACTCAGAACTTAAAAATCTAGAAAGACTTACTCTCCCCTCCCCCCCCCCCTACCCCTTCTAAAACCCTCATACCTTTAACCAACAGCCCCTTCAATTTTTTCAAACTCCCTCCCACCGCCAACTCTTACAAATCCTCCCTCTCCTCCATCCCCACTCCTCCCTGAATGTAAGCAACGCTGTGAGGTCACTCACCAAAAGGCTTCTCTCAGACCAGACTTTGCTGCGTGGTCCAATCTCAGCAGAGACAAAATCTCCAACCGCCAGAGCTACCAGGTACACAGGGACAGGCACGTCTTGCTGAGGAATGATGCAAAGAAGATACAAAACTGGTAAAGGAAAGTGACAACATTATTTATGATTTGAGTTCATAACAGTTTATACCTTACTATATTCAAGATTTTTTTTTGCTATCACAAAATGATATGGCTGAGCAAAACATGTTTGGAAAAAAAGGAAGAAAAAAAGTTATTTTTCTTCCTAAGGGAATCTTTTTCATTCAATGATGTAAAACAATTAACATAATTCATACACAAAGCAAATTAATATGGTACACAATCTGGGTATCTTTATTTAAAAAAATGTTCTTGATTTTTTAGATCACTGTCATCAGCAGAACGAGGTGCATGGCATCTACTAGCAAATAATGAACATGTTTACGCGGGCATAAAAATTTGTCTTGAAAAACACGAAGTGTTACAGAAGAAGATTGTACGTGTAATTATCAGTTCCTATAATCCTCCTGTAAAACCATTTTATAGTTACAACCCTCTGATTGATTTGGAGGCAATGATAAGGAAAAAATAAATCATAGATCAAACTGTATAATATACAGCATCAAAAAACTACAGAGTCTGGGTTTGAACCTCAAAGTAGAAGCAGTCTGTCACTCCATTCCTGTTGGCCTTCTCCCCTCGGCTCATGATTGGTGCACTCATGAGAGCGGTGAAGGTCGGTGGGACGTTGATGTGAGCTGAGTATGGAGATTTGACCATTGGGGTGTCTTGGCACGGAAAGAATGATCGGTTGAGAATTGCTTGACCTTGAGTGAACATCAGTGGGTGCTTTTTATCTGCCGAGAAGTTTGAAATGTGAGCATTCAATAAAAAGATGAATTTGAGTCACAGATACATTGTGGTGTAATAAAAACACAAGTCCTGCCTGATGATAAAGATGACTATAAATGAAAAATATAAATAATATAGCCAGTAGAGAGTTGTTTGTTCGTGTCATTTGTGTTTAGCATTTCTTCATTATATGCACTGACCTAAATTCACCCAGCCAGTCATTTACAAGACGGAAAATAGTTCTACGTGATTAGCCCTAAAAAGCCTTCCTCAAAAGGCAATATTTCAGGGTTTTTTTTTTGTCACCTTATCTGCTTTGATATAGAAATAGATGTGTACATTATGCAGAGATATCAACAAACCTGCAGTTTGAGCAGGATCCATCCAGCACACCGCTGGTCCGGGGGAAGTGACAAAATCCACAACAACATCAAATTGTTCTCCTTTTGAGAAAGATTCTGGCAGCTGCAATAAAAGAATAGAGATCTCGAGTTCATTGCAAACAAGTAGTGCTCAAGTCCTGTTTATAGGGTTTTGAGTTGAAGGCATGGAGACCCCTCTTTTTTTTTACACCTTTGTCATATAAAATATGATTAATAATAATATGAAAATATTATTTTCAGATTCTGAGCCTCTCGGTCAGTCTCTCATTTTATCTTTCAAAATGCAAGCCTGGAGAGGTTTCCAGATAACATTGCACGCATCCTGTGGTATCAAGGGGCCAATCTTAAGGCTCTCCATTCCTAGGGTAGACTGTACAGCGCTAGGCTGCCATGAGTCTTCATTAGGTCATCTATATTAATAAAAGGAGACTTTCAAACTTTGTGT